>VZTY01034849.1:138363-264637 GCA_013400935.1 Turnix velox
ACAGTTATGATTCTAACTTAATTTAACCTCTTTGCCTCTGGAATGCTGGTGTCCAGAAGTAAACCAACTGATTTACTTGAATTTGTTACTCAGAAGTCGATGTCTGACAGTACTGCAGGTTAATTTTTAAACAGTGGATTAATAAAGTTCTGTTCAGTCATGATTCCCTATTTCTCTGCAGTTGTGTATGTATAGATTTTAAAATTCACATTGTTAGTTTGCAAGAAGTGCAGCAGCTACAGACTTCCACAAATTCATTGCACACCTTACCATAAAGCCTGTTGACATGTACAAGCGGTGTGGGCTGCAGATCTGTTGTCACCTCATTGCAACAAGAATGTAGCTGCTACTTACCAAATCTTCAGAATAACAGAATTTCCTGATTGGGGGATTTCTGGTTGTAAGAGAGGAACTAGTACTTCTGTCAAAAAAGAGCATCTTTCCTGAAGAAGAAAGCATTTGAGACCTTTCCTTGTAAATGAAGGACAAGGCACCACAATCATAGAGTGAATCATACAATGTTTTGGGTTGGAAGGGACCTCAAAGATCATCCAGTTCCAACCTCCTTGCTATGGGCAGGTACACTTTATACTAGACCAGGCTGCTCAATACCTCATGCAGTTAGAGCTCATACATTTAACATGCAGTAAAATATTGAGATACAAAATATGGCTTTATGGATAATAACTAGCAACAATCATTTTTAAAGAAACTCTGAACCTGAATAGACTTTTGTAGAAATTTTTTTGAAAAGCAAAAGAAATACAGATTACTACAAAAGGAGCTCAACCAGCTCCTCCCTGGGGCTGGGTTTCAGCAATATAACTCATTCAAACTCAACAGCCAAACACAAAAAGCTGCATGTTCTAATATTTGGCCTGGGCTGAGGGCAAATTTAATCCTTAAACAGAAGTAAAAGGAACATTTTTGTGGTAGGACAGGCAGAGTCCTCTCCAGGAAAACAAAACCCAAAGATGAACAGTTTGCGTTTAATGGAAAACACTCTTTTCTCTAAGATGGGATGTTAAATTTCTAGTTAATGATACCATTAAAAAGCCAAAACAGAGAGCTTGATTGATAGAAGCTTGATTATCTGGAATTGTGCTTGAACAGGAGACTTTTATCCAGTGATCTAGTTACCACAACAGTTGTGTTGGCTGCTGGTGTTGTTTTCCAGTCCCTTTGTTTTGAGAAGGCTGTAATGTTGCCAGAACAGTGTAGTTTGCCACTTTGCCCTGAAAGTCTGACACACCTACTTTCTGCCTTGCATCTAGGCATCCAAAGGACAAAACATTGAAGGAAAATACATTGCACTGTTTTCAAAAGCACTAAATTTGTCTCTCTGTCACCGAGTAGTTACAGCTCTGTGTCACTCCAGAAGCAGAGGTGAGGCTGAGAGCTTTGGTTACATTCTCTACTTTGTTTGCTGTCTTGTTGGAAGTTCAATTCAATTGAATTTTCTGCATTTAGAGTTCTTGTGTTAGAGAGTGTTTGAACTCCCTAGTTATTGTTATTTGCTTTGTGGTAACAAGTGCTGAGCTTTGACTCACTGCTTCTCAAACAGCCCTGCAATACAAAGTTGTCCACATCTTTTAAGGCTAAGCAGAATTAAGAGGCAGTCAGTTGCATGTCAGAAATGACCAAGCTTTTCTCCTCATCTTGCAGATGAAGAAAAGAGGGTGGCTAATACAGGTCTGCTGCACAGGATGACTATTATCTTATTCCCATCAGCTGCAAAAGATGTGAGAATATCATCAGCTTGATAACTACTCTCATTCTGCCTGATATAACATGAAAAATATAGTTTGAAAATACGTTTCAGGCCACCTGCAGTGTCCCAGATAGGGATGTGTCAGAGACCCCAGTTCATTTCATAACCTTTCAGTCCTCTGGATGTGGTGCCCCGCTTACTAATAGATTCCCACAGGTTTCCCCACAGCAGGCAGAAGGGCAGCCAAGCAAAGAGCTTAGCCAGTACTTCTGCAAATGTTTGGATACTTGCTGGAGATTCATCAGGATATGCTTCTGATGGATAACATCCCATGGCTACCTTAATTAGCACATGGGCGTGCAGCTTTCTCTATGCTGGGATGGTCTCTTACAGCAGCAAGGTAGAAGTTGGTCCCTTTCCCACTCAGCTGCAGTGAGAGCAGCAAGTCTCCTGGGCAATATGACCAAAGAAATCCCATCTTCATATCCAAGTTATAAATTAAAATTTGCATCTGCTCAATTTTATTTAGGGGAAATGATGTATAGATCTTGAAAACCAGAGTATTCACAAAGTAAAATTGAGCTGTACATCCCATTTTCCCAGCACAGAGCACAATTATGCCATGCGACTTCTGCATCCACTCAAAATGCCTTGACGAGCTTCCATCGAGCACCCAGCTTCTCCTGGGTAAACAAAAGGCTAGAAATTCATCACAAAAATTGGCAAATAATGTTGAATTATAAATATATTTGAGAAAATTGTACCGTGCTGGCTGGCAATTCATTAAAAAGAAGGAGTTGAAATTGATCAAATGAATTGTTTGTTACTAATTATTTGCCTAGTGCTAGCTGTGATGTGAGACCTTGAGGGTGGGAATAAATTATCTTAATGAGGGATTAGGTTAAGGCATGTTGTAAATTCTCATTTCAAGAGCTAACCCCACCATTAATATATTTGCCTAAAACTGTGAATCTTCTGTAATAGCTGCCTGTCTTCTTTGCACTGCATAAAATGATCCTCCTTTCTAAATCTATGTTCTGAACAGGAAGTATGTGGCCTCTCAGATTTTATCTTGGTTAGAAACACCAAGGAAATACCTGTGAGGAAATAACAGTAATGTAGTCTGCAAGTTGTATTTCATCATGGAGAAAAAAGTGTTCACATCCCAAGGACAAATTCAATTCCAGATACCTTTTTCTGTGAGTTGAACACATCCTTGCTTTCCAAAACTTTATTTGTATAGTGCACGTGGGCTCAGAGATACGTTTTTTCAAGTCAAAAGAGGGTGGAGAAATGGGGATAAGCTGCCTTATCCAAACTGGAAGAGGAAATAAGGATGCATATATTGTTTTGCTTATATTAAAGATTTACCTGTTATGATTCTAACACAATAAAAGCTCATTTGCCTCAGACAATCCAGGTAGCAAGGATTTTAAACATGATCCTCCTCCATTAAGTTTCTATAGCCATGTTATTATATATCATGATTATGTATGATACGTATCATAACCACTATAACTGCTGTAAATAAATCACAGACAAATCTAAGGCAGGTAAATCGTAGGCTGATTGAAGTAGAGGCTATTTCTCTTTATATATTTGTGCAGTGTCTTGCAACTCTAGATACTGCTGCAATGTAACGATCATAGAATGGTTTGGGTTGGAAGGAACATTAAAGATCATCTAGTTCCAACCCCCTGCCATGGGCAGGGCCATCCTGCACTAGATCAGGTTGCTTGATGTCTCATCAACCCTTCCTTGGATGTCTCCAGGGATCCAGGGTAACCTGTTCCACTGTCTCACCCTCTCTTGATGAACACTCAGGTCCTTCCATTATTCCCCCCCAGTTTGCCTCTAGGCAAGTTCCACATACCACTCTTCTCCCCTATCTCCTGCCTTTGCCAACTCCCCTCCAAAGCTGTTCAAAAACAGCCCACTCCACCCACACTTCTATTTAACACCAGTGGGGAAAGACATTTGTCCCTTATAGGGTCTGAGGGGTGGTACTTCTGGTGTTTCTGCTGCAGGGCACAGCACTGGTGAGTTGCATTTTCCAAGGGGACATGGTGGGAGGAGAAAGGCTGGGAGGTCTGCTGGCCACCCCCCTGGTTAGGCAGAGGGAGGGAAGGGTGGGTGGGTAGGTGATGGACTTGTGTTATCATTTTGCTTTTTTCTCCCTGCCTCTTTTCTGTTTGCATTAGCTGTTCTCAAAGTGCTTTTTTTTTTTTTTTTTTAAAAAAAAGGGCCATATTACTAGCTGTGTTTTTTGGAGGTAGGTCAATGTGTCAGTCACTGCACAGACAAGCAGCTCCCTGTGCTGTGGGTTGTGAGCATCAGTGCTGTTCACGCTCTAGCCATTAGATTTTGCTTCCTCAAAAGATCAGCAAAGCTGACAATTTTGTAAGTCAGGGGTGGAGAAGCAGGAGCATGTGTGAGGTGATCTTGCTGATCTGTGAATTCATTTTGTTTCAGAAATTATTTTACTCTGCCTCCTCTGTATTTTTTAGGCATAGTACAGTGCCTCAACTTGCACTTTTAGAGTGCTTTTTGTAAAGATACTTTACCTGCCTTCTTTTTGATTTGTCCAACATACTCTGCTGGTTTTTACTGGTTACCTGTCTCTTCCTTTCTACAGCCCTTGGTGTGGAGCTGGTTCAGCTCTGGGAACACAGTATCTATGCAAATTGTCAGAGCTCTTTGGAAACCCTGTTCATCTCACTGGGAACAGAGCTGGTCCCTCACTGAATCCAGAGAGTCTTGTTTCCAGGCAGTGCCAACCCTCTTTACTATTGAAATTCAGAACAGAAACAAACTTCCCAACATTCATTATCCTATTCAGCACCAATTCAGAGGCAGCACTTGTATGTTTGTGTTTGTGCAGGAAAGATTCATCACATTTTGGGGTCAGTTACCTTGTCAGCTCCACAAACACACACACACGCAGAGGGAAGAGGGGAAAAAAAAATGAGCTTCATGCGCTTCATTCATGTCAGAACTCAACAACTTTAAGAGCACAAATATTCTGCAGTCGCTCATGAAAAGAAATTTTTAATAATAAATATCTAGCAATTAATGGGCTGGTAGCTGCAGTTGTCTTCAGGGCATAATATCTAATTTCCTTGCAATGTTTCATATCCTTACTTTTCACGCTGCAACAGTCTGTCATTAAAACCGAATGCAGGTTTCTATCACTTTTATTTATTTTTCAAATCAACTTATAAATCAGTGCCAGGCCTTGTTACAGATGAGTTCCAATAAATTATCATCTGTGGACAAATTCTGAATGTTAAACATTCTCTGTTTCTCCCTTTTTTTTTTTTTCTCCCCACTTACTGTGCTTCTATGCCACCCTCTGAGCCTGGAGCACACAACAAAAACAGAGGGTTTTGGAGAGTGTTTCTCCGTTTTATGATAACCTGGATACTTAACTATGTATGTTTTAAATAATGTAAAAAAAAATATTTTGTTTTTTAGGAAAAATAATAACTCTTGCACAATGTGCAAGAGAATTTACATCTCTGGACTTCAGTAAAATAGACATCATCTCTTTTTACTTCTAGCTGACAGGTAATTCCCAGAGTGACATGTAGCCCAAATCTAACTCATGTTAATTCTCATACCAAAATGCTCTGTCATTGCCCTTTGGAAGCAGGTCAGAAGTGCTTTTGTGAGGTAATGTTAACTTCTTCTTAGCTGACCTGTCACTTCTAAATTGGGTTATTGAGATTTGCAGTGCATTGCTGGGTTTGATATGACGCTATCACTTAAGTAAATTTTTTTCTGCTTGGCTGAGAGGCACCAAATGGCCCAAAGTGATACAGCCTTGTGTGGCTGATGGGAAGCTCTGACTATTTGAATTACTAAGACAACCTTTGAAAATATTCTGGGTGGGAACTGTCTACAGATGGTGTGCAACAGTGAGTGAATTAAGTGTGATCCTTAGCCTGGGTGAACTCTGTATCACATGAACATGTACAGAAGTAAAGGCATCCAAAAACCCATTTATACAAAGCCCTTTCCAAAATGTCATTTTCTTTCTCAGTTTCTTCTTTCTGTGGTCCCTTCCATTCTACTTGAGTTTTTTAACATTTATAGTTCTTTTCAGTTTCACATCTCTGGTTTTTCAACACTTTCCTTCTTTTCCTAGACATCCACGCAGACAGAGTATGTTTTGGCCAATTTTACATCCTTGAATTCAAGTAAACTATAATTTAATCCCTGAACCATAAACAAATCACACGGAAATGGCTCAGTCTTCCATTCTTCTCCTTTTTTATTTTTTTTTAGTAGAAGACTCACTGTTATTAAACTCACTTGTAGTTTATCAAGTGGTATTTCTGGGAATTGTCTGACATTTTCTTTGCTGGATAAATTATGTCATTCAATATATTGTCAAGTGGCTGACATGTTACTTTTCAGCATAAAATGGAAAATCCTTGAAGAAAACAANTAGTAGAAGACTCACTGTTATTAAACTCACTTGTAGTTTATCAAGTGGTATTTCTGGGAATTGTCTGACATTTACTTTGCTGGATAAATTATGTCATTCAATATATTGTCAAGTGGCTGACATGTTACTTTTCAGCATAAAATGGAAAATCCTTGAAGAAAACCAAGAAACTCTGCACAGCATGTCTAGACCATGGCTTGGATGACAGTCAAAAGTGTGGAATATGCAGCCGCTTTAGACACTTCCTTTCTTTCCATGCAAATTTTGTTAAAACCCACCTTGTAACTTTTTAGGGCCAACTTCTGGCTTCATATGAATGAACACAAGCCAAGGATTTTCTCATTACAAGGTCTCTTCTGATTCATGCCTAATGAAGTCTTCCTTATGCATCTCTTTCCAGATATCCACCGTTATTTCACTAAAGCAATTACTTTTCTTCCCTAAATTCTTCATTTAAATACCTGTCCTTGTAGATGTCCAGGTGAAACCTTCTTATTCCTGTGGCAGAGTAATTATATATGTGAGTTCTTCTTTATTATTAACTCACAGATTAAATGCTCTTCAGGGTGAAGCTACTGTTGGTTTCATGGTCTGCTCTACATCCACTATGAGCACAACAGCAAATGCACAAATAAACACAGGTACAGAGCTGAAGCAATTGATTAAAGGCGTAAGTGCTACTAGTAAATACATGCTACTAGTAAATACATACCTACTTTGCTCTTATTCATCAGGTCACATGAAGGACTGAGAAGNAATAGTGACACCCTAATAATTATAATTAAAAACAGAGCTGAAGCAATTGATTAAAGGCGTAAGTGCTACTAGTAAATACATGCTACTAGTAAATACATACCTACTTTGCTCTTATTCATCAGGTCACATGAAGGACTGAGAAGGGGATTTAAAAACATTTTGATCTCCAAAGCCTGCAAATCTAGGAACAGGCAATACTACAGGTTGAACTTTGCTGTTCTGCCCTGCTATACTAAATGTAATTCAGCCCACTTACACTGTTTGTGTGACAGGAAAAGCTGCCTGGAACAAGCACAAAGTTGGGAATGTGCAACTCGAAGCTTCCTGAGGAGTCATATTTTCTATTAGGATACATAAAAAAAAGCAACTGATTTTTGCATTCCTCCCCTTTGTTCTACCTGGGTGGCACAGAAACTGGAGTAAGAGGATGAGACAGCCTTTTCCATTATCTCCAGTGATCCTTTTGAATTTATTTTAAAAGTTTTTAATAGAGATTATAGGAGAACACATATATCTATTTAAATAATTTGCTGGCTAAGCAGAGTGGGAGAGATATTGCTAGCACACACTACAGGAATGAGTCTGTGCTTACAGAAGGATTCGGGTTCCTGGGTCAATGCAAGGAAAAATAACCCAGAAATTTCTTTCTTCATCTTCTAAACCCACTGTGCTTCTTTGCACTGTAGAGAGCAATGTTGCCGTATAGGTAGGCTGCACGCAAGTATGAATCAGGAGTTCAACTTTTATCCACAGCTCCTTCATTTGCTTTGCAAGAGGTCTAGGGCAAATCTTCCTCTTTCCCCGTCTACACCCTCTCAGACTGGCAGGGGATACTACTTCCCACAATTGCTGTGAAGCCTAATTAATTTGCAGGGTGTTTGGAGTTGTTTAAGTGAAAGATGGTAGTGAAGTGGAAAGCAGGTGGTAGTATAATAATAACAAAACCAACAATAATAATAATTATTATCATTATCATTTCAGAGGAGCTCTTTGCATTGTTCTCAGGAGCAGCCAGTGCCTGGTGGAAGAGTGCCTTCCAATCTTTCTAGACACAAGCTCTATTAACATACAAACGAACAGGTCACACTATTCTTGGAGCAGAACTCTTTAGCATGTTAATGACAAATTCACACCAGTGGCCCCTGAGTGCTCTGGAGAAATACAGGTTTTGCTTAGCACTTAATAAAGAAAGGCCATCATCAAATATGTCACTTGAGGCTGATTAATACTGTCAGTAGAGGTAAAATGGAAGAGAAAACTGACATAAATTTATCTTTTCATGGGTGCCAAGCGTGGCTTCCACATGTGCTGCAGTCTCACTATAAATGTAGAGTTCATTCACAGCTACTTGTCGGGGGGCATCTATGGGGCCGTATTTTCAAGTTAGAAGCCACATCCTTTTTGTGAGCTTTGTTTTTGGACACTTGAAATGATCACTTTTTTCTAAGGTTTATAGAAGAGCCCAAAGTCAATATGGAGACATCCACCATTATGGCAAGGGACAGATCCACAGCCAGTGTATCCTGCCCTAATGCCAGCAGGGGACTGCTACAATTAATGTCAACTGAGGACTCATCTTATGGCTCTGTCTTCTTTGGTGAAAGACCAGCATTTCTGAAAATCTGCCCCTGCATATAAGTAGATGAGCTCTTTTCGCCCTCATGGCCAAGCAGTACTTCACAGCTTCAGGTATATTTTAGATGGGAAAAGGCAGAGGGAAAACTCATGCTCCTTTCCTACCAAGTATGGTTTAAGGAGTAATGTTTTAATCAGAGATTCCACACACCATTTATGTGTGTTAGGGATGAGAGCAGAAAATTTTGCTCAAAGGACTTTATCCTTAGCCCAAAGAAATCAGAATAAACCATTCTTGTTTCTCTTGGACCTTGAATGGAGTCCACAGTTAAAACTTGACATTTTATTGCTGAAGATCATTGTTTGGTGGCAAGATTTGCATGCGTGATTTTAAAAAGAGTCTTCTTTTTATACATACTTCATTAATTTTCTTCAGTCATTTTTAGTTTATGAGCAAGCAGCTGCAACAGGGCTCAGGAGTGCTCAGTAATGTTACACATATTCAGTGCTGGCTGTTTGTTGCTTTGTCCATGGATCACAGAGGTGAGTTGTTCCATCAGGGGAAACACCGGAGGGCTTACAGCATCCAACCGCAGCCATCAAGCAGAGCTCAGCTCCAGCCAGAGGCTGTCCTCCTGCTGCTCCAGCCAGAAATCCTCTGTTCACACGCTGAATATCATCTAAGGGATTGGAAGATGGCATTCTGACACTGGTGTTGCCATTTTAAATTCAATCAATTAATGTGATGAAGAGGCAAAACTGTTACTGTGGTAGATATACTGCTGTTGCCCTCATGGAGCTAAATATTATCTGAAATGCTGGTACTAAGTTGTTTTCTGAGTCTATGTAGGTTGGATTGTAACTTTGAGGATTTTGTGCATTTATCTTTTTTTTCTGATTAGTTCTTTTTTTATTAGGCACAGAGAGGGAGTTTATAAAGGAGAGAACGTCAAAATGAAACTGAAAATCAGTTCAATTAAAATTGGCATTTTAATTACCTCAATTATCAGCTTCAAAATTCCAGTAGAAAACACAAGTTACAATCTTTACAATGAAAAGCGCAAGAGAAATATTTCTTCACAGGTTTTTAAATTGGATTCCTAATGAATCACACCTTGTGAATTTGTGGGGTGCCTGAAGCATGCACATGATGGCAAAGATGACCTTGTGCATCAGCATTCAGAAAGAGTACAATCTGTAGCATGGTTCTTCCCAACTGTGAGGCAAGCAAATTTTGCCACTCAACAAGTAGGAAACTGAGTTTTCCAAAATAATCTGTCCAGGGTCTCATTGCAGTCAAAAGGAAGGGGGTGATTGGTCCAAGGGTCAGCAGGATCTCTGTGACATGTGAAAGGACTCTCTTTGCCTACATTCCCATGTTTCCTTCTTAGGGAAACTAAAGCACCAAGTAGAGGGGCACAACTGATTTTCACCCAGCATGAAGTTAAGAGCTGCCATCGAGCACAACATTTACTCAGCTCAAAATGCTTTCCAGGGCTCTACAGCACGATGTAGCCAGATCAGGGTTATCCTCTGAATCACCTCCCATCAATCTGCACCAATAAAAGAAGAAAAATTAATCAGTGTGGCTTGGGTACTCCTAGAAGTGTAGTAGAAAGACAAAAGCCAGCATGTTACGTTTCCTAAGGACAGATAAGTTCAGGGTATGTACAGGTTCTTGGTTCCCTGGGACTCTGAAAACAGCTGAAATGGACAGGCTTTTTTTTTTGTTCACTTTCACTGATATTCAGACTGAACTATCCTGACTCTTATGAAATTAGCCTTTACTTCCATGAGTGTACTAGTAAAAGTATCAGTGTGCTTTCTATAGTAAAACAGCATCAGTCTAAGGTATTAGTGTTTCTACATTCTTACCTAAGACTCATTCAGAGGATGTCTGCATTCTCCAAATTAGTAAAAAACCATATAAGAGTCAAGGTTATATATATTAATTATAAACTTATTAATACTAGCTTTCAGACAGAGGTGAATTATTATTAGATAAGCTACATAATCTTTCAGTGCAGTAATAACTATATACTTACTGGTGAATATTCTTCTGCATAAAGAAGTTTTTTATGGTGAGGGAAGTGAAACACTGGAACAGGTTGTCCAGAGAGGTTGTGGATGCCCCCTCCCTGGAGGTGTTTAAGGACAGGCTGGACAAGGGACTGAGCAACCTGATCTAGTGAGAGGTGTCCCTGCCCAAGCCAGGGGTGTTAGAACTAGATGATATTTAAGGTCCCTTCCAACCCAAACTATTCTATGATTCTATAAAACTTACTTTCAGTTGGATAAATATAGCTGTGTGCAGCTTCAGGTCACTTATTTGTAAACTTTCTAGAAAATCTTTCTGCGAGTCAGTAAACAAAACTCAAAGTAAGTCTCTTATTATGAGAATAAAAGAGCGTTTGCCTGACTAGAGCATTGTGGGGCTTCCACATTCAACGTGGTAGTGTATCTAGGGGAAAAAAGTCCTCCTTTTCTGTTTTTGTTGAGACAGACCCAAAACACTAACAGGAGTAAGAAGTCATCCGTTAACTTCAGAGAGCTCTGGATGAAGCTTCATGTCTAGGAGGATGGATGCTGAGGCGTATTTCAACAGCAGCAGTAACCCTAGCAGTTATCTTCCCCCCTACACATATCCAAAAAGCAATTTAACGCACCAGCAGCAGTTGCCTATTAATCGGGCTAGAAAAGAGGTAGCCTGGGAGGGTGGGTTTAAAGGAGGAATGTGGCACTATTATGTATTGTTTGCAAAGTAAACAAGCAACATCAGTATAGTCATTTCCTAATTACGAGCTGTTTCATAAACTGTAAACGCTAACATGGGAGAGGTAAATCATAGCAATTTAATTAATAAAACACTTTAGACAATTAAATCCATATGTGCATGTCCTGGGGCACAACATCAATAATAGAAGCTTGCAGGCATATTTTGGAAATTTTATGCAATCATTTGCAGATCTTGTAGTCAATAATTGGTACAAACTGTTTTAACTCTTCCTTGCCTGGACTGGAGAGAGGAAAGGAATTGCTAATAACTATTATTATTGATTTCATTGCTATTGTTATATTACCTTGTTTTCCATCCTATATGTGCATTTTGAAATTATTTCTCTGCAGAATATAAGCTGTATCTGCTTTCTTCCCCACATGTATGTGAGGTCTGTAAGCAGTATAATGAATGAACTTCATTCTAGAAAGGAAACAGACTTGTTTTCCTGAGCCACAAGAGCAAGACCATAATTCACACAGAAGCTGCAGTTTTGGGCTCTGGTGTTTGAGAGCATTTTCTGAAGAATGGGGCTCAAGCTTTGAAGTCACAAGGGTCTGTCCACAAGACATCTTAAAAGATTTTGAAAACCCAAACTACAGAGCTGAATGGAGACTTCCACAGCTCCAGACAGACAGATGTCCAGATAGATGGATGTACAAAGAATCTATGTCGTGTGTAGTGGATCAGATTATCCCAGTGGCTGATCTTCTGATGCATTGCAAACCAAGCTGGCAGTGGTCTAGAAAAGCAGTAGGCAACCACAACAAACACAGTACAAGTCCTATGTCTCAAGCAGTTTTCCTGAGGGACACAGAGCTTAAGAGTACCTAGAATTTGGGCATCTAGCAACCTTCAGGACCTGTTAAGCTTGGGAGTCCATTTGGCCATAACAGCAACCAAAGAAATAAACAATATATGATTTTTTTCCACAATTAAACTGCTAACAATACCTAAGATCATCATCCATAAAATGTCCAAACAGCTCTATGGAGCAACTCAAGGATGAAGCTGGCTGAAGGTGTGCTCAGTTAATACTCATGAACTGACCAGAGCTTTGTGTCTCCAAATTCCTATATTCCAAGAAAGTGCTGGGGTTTTCTAAGACTCATTAAGCCTGGATAAGAAATTAGCATGGATAACATCCCCATGTTGGCTCCCAGCTAATTTGCAGTGTCCATATAAAGCTTTGTTCTTACAATTTCAAGCAATAATGAATCCAGCCCTGGCAACGTCAAAGCATGGTATGATCTTTGAACCACTCTAACAGCATATCCTCTGGGACAATGCAAATCACAAAGACTTTTAAAGCAATTAATGGATTCAGGCCCATTTACATCAAAGCTCCAGTTCTGATTTATGCACTGCCATGATAGCAGTGCTCCCTGGGGACGAGGCAGTTCACAAAGTCACAGAAATAGCATATAAATTCTGGGGACATCTTCAGTTAAGGGGATCTCACAGTGAGCAGTCTTCCAAAAGAAATAAAACAGATGTTAAGTCTCCAGGGAAAACAGACAAGCCTTCTGAGAAACTCTACTTTGAGTCATACATGAAGTTTAAGGCCCCGAACCTTCACCATCTACCCTCTCTGAACCTTAAAGCCACTTCCCAAATAGAACCAAAGATGAGATTTAATCCCTGAAAGGGAGGACTTGCCAAAGTTTTAGTGAAATTCACCAGGGCTTTTATCACTTCTGCTGCTTTCATATGAAAAAAAAAAAAAAAGGACAGTGATGTAAAATTGTGGAATAGATAAGTAGAGAGAAGATTTAACTGGAAAAATGCTTCTGATATTTACTTATAAAGATTCTATGGGGAAAAAATCCCTTCTGTGAGAGCACACTGTCACTTCCCACAAATTCCAACTTCCATTACATTTTTGTTGTCTCATGTTATGAGAAATATTTCTATTACTTTTCTAATTGCAAAAAATCATGAGAATAAACATTTGTTCCTCTCCTTGATCCTTAGGGGCAGTGTTTCCACTGCCTGTTACGATTTTCTTAACAAGGAATTCACATTCTACAAAAATTCTTCACTGCAAGGGCAATGAGACAGTGGAACTGGCTGCCCAGAAAAGCTGTGGATGCCTGATCCCTGGAAGTGTTCAAAACCAGGCTGGATGGCAACCTGGTCTAGTGGGAAGTGTCTTTGCCCATGGCAGGGACAGGTGGAACCAGATAATCTTTGATGTCATCTTCCAACCCAAACCATTCTATGATTCTGTAATCTGCAGAACATTTGAGGTCTTTTGAGAGTGTAAATTAAGTATGAATTACTTGTGCTTTTCTGTTAGTGATGAAGGAATTTTTGTTTGCTGCTGAGCAGATTAAAGATCAAGAACCTTCTGGAAATGCAGATAACAGAGTGATAAAGATTTTTAAATTTCTATGTTTAATTGAAAATCTTTATAAATTGAAGCTGAACTTCTAAAAATTCCTTTTTAATTATTGTTATTCATATATTTGGTAATTCAACACAGTATAGCACAGCAGTTTGATTTTAAATTGTGATGGCACTTGTAGCATGAAATGAGGGATGTTGGTTGTAACTGTGTGGGCCATTATCGAGTAAATTGCCAGTACATAATAATAAGCACTTTTCATTTTATTTATTATTATTTTTCTACCATGTAAAACACAGTAAAACTCTCTTGGTTCATGAGTGTCTCACAGTATGAGATGATATCAAGATGAATCGAGGTGGTTATTGTCAAAGCATTGTGAAGAATATGCTTGTATGACATCATTTGTATGTAAATCCTATTCCAGTTCATGAGGATGTTAAGAGGTTTCAAAGCCATACTGCACTTCAGTTTCTTTCATTGCATTGTTTTGATTCCTAATATAAGCCAGGCTGCTTCCTCTGAAGATGTAAGCAGATGCCTTCCTTCACTGTGTTTCAAGTCCCACCACACATCCATGATGGCAAACATTGTCCCCAGTAACACTGCTGTTAATTCGTGCTCAGAAGAGCATTGCATTGGTAACTAAAATGCTCAGAAGAAACAACAGCCCTGTTGGTTGGCTCCTTTCTTCAGTTTGGAACTGTCAATAGAGCTGAGACACCATCTTGAATAGCAAAAATTCAGGAAGCTACAGAAAGGAGTCCTCACAAAGAGCTTAAAAGTACAATTATTGGCTATTCCAGATAAGGAGTACATATCACAACTGGCATGATTAGCTGGGTTGGTCAGCCCACAACAAAAACCTACTAAGTTCTTCACTGATCAGCCACTGCAAAGCTACACAACCTATATGACTCTCATGTGATGTGACATGCTGTTTCATTTTAACTATCTGTTCAGAGGACTAACATCTTTTTGACTGCATTTCTTTGAGCATCATCACAGGCATCTGGAGGATCCATGAATCTTGAGGTAGAAGAATGATCACCACGTGCAAGCTAAGGTCTGTGGGCTTCAGAGAAAGGGAAAGCAATATAGCAGTATTGGTTAATCTAAAGATTTTTTTTTTCTAATATTGTTGTACATCTCTCTTGAGGCAGGTCTCATTCATTGTGCTTTTAGAGTCAACCTTGCCTTTCTAAATAGGTAAAGAATGGATTTAAATATTAATTTACTAAAAATGCTGTATCAATGTATTCTCTCAGAATGTGCATATATATTTTATAGTTATAAATTATATTTAATCAAGGAAATGCATTGCTGCTTGTGTAATCTCTTTGTTTTATGAGACAGATTACTTGTTCTTCAAGAACTGGAGATAAGATTATCTCTGGCTCTACTTTTAGTTTAAACTTACATTTAGTCCTACAGAATCAGCAAGAACATTTCCATTATTTAATAAAAGATTGTTGTGAATTGAAAGATATTGATGAAGGTTGTTCTCATAATGAAGAACAAACTACGTTCTCTTTTATCCCATTTGGTTTTAGGTTGTTTTATTAGAGAATTTGCTACATAATTTAATTGAATGCAGTGGAAATTACTCTAAGATTCAATATTGAGTATACAGATTGTTTTGTAAGAACTGTACCATATGATTTGAATTTGTGGTAGGCAAACCCTGCAAAACACAGGGTTAAGTGTGAGATGCAGACTACAAAATGCCACTACTGAGGTAGCATCTTAAGAAAAAAGAGTGAGCAGCTCTTAAACAGGAATGATATTAGTCTTTCTGCTGCAGGACTCTACCTTCATATTGTCTAGCAAAGCATCCAGAAACAGTATTTGCTGCTGGCAGCTGAGTATTCTCATTGTTAAAGATCAGAAGCATCATGGCCTTGGATGAATATGGGAGGAAGCAGTGGATGGGTTAGACAGCCCTGTCTCAGGCCCTTGAGCAGCTGAAGGGAGGCCACGTGCATTTGATATTAATGTATTTTCAGGAGATTGTACAAGCTCATGGTCCCTTTTTTTGGTAATAATAGCTACATGGTTTTAGATAACTCCCCAGTAAATTATAATTTAATTTTCAACTATTTAAAGGTCACTGTGAATAATATATATGCTGCTTAATAATCAGTTAAAATAATGGCACCTTTCAGGAGTGTAGGCTAATAGCAGTACTGCCATTGTGCAAGCCTTTGCTGTTTTCATTTGTTGTGTTCGGTGAAGCAAGAAAGAAGTTCCTCTCACATGCCCGAGCCAGATCTTCAGTCTCTCTTCCTCTTCTTAATGGGAGGAACAAAAACCTTTTCGCAATCAGCAGTAATCTCTCCAAAGGTCTTTTAATTTAAAAAGTCATAAGTGTTAATTAGCTATTATTAAGTGCCCCCTGTATAAATTAACGTGATTGATGAAAAAATTAAGGGTAATGAAAAATGTAGCAATGCATGTATTTTTAAGAGACTATATTAAAGATGAAAGTCCCCCAAGACAGAAACTAAGGCCTTCTGCACCCGTGCCCTGCCTTTATTAGTATTAATAATAATAATAATAAAAAAAGGAGATACATATCTCAGGAATATATTTGGATACAATGGATTTACAAATTGTGATATATTTCTCTTTTCATTGTGCTTTGAATGCCTTTTTGTGACATATTCCAATGTGGTGCAATATCTCCAATTTGGTTTTGGTTTACAGACCAAAAGGAGGTTCATTGAAAATGGATACTGGGATCCAGAGGGAGCGAAAAGGAACTGAACTAACTGAACGACTGTCTATTTTCATTAATTTGGTATGTACCATAGTAGGGCACTACTGCAGTTAACAAAATCAGTTCTCATTTTATCTGTGGCTACCATCAAACTCAAAGTACCCAGACACACCACCTGAATCATATGGTCACTTGTCTACTTGGATTTTTGCTTTCTATAAGAGATTGATATAAAATAATGATCATCATGTGACATATGCTATGTGAGTACCATCACTGCCTACCAAAGAGAAATTTATTATTAGCATTTTTGCACAATATAAACACAGAATCTCCCTCAGAGAGATGTTAACCATAAGTAACACATAACATCAAACCTGTCTAACAACTTTCATCATGAGAACGTTTTTCATTATCTCACGACTTTTTAAATTCATTAATTAGAGTGAAATAATTTTTCAGGGTAAGTATATTTGCCTCACTAATTGTAAAAAGTAATCACCATTTCTGAGAGAAAGTGTGTTTTTCTGGTTTCAATGAAATAATCTTGCAGTTACTCATTGATAATATGGCCCACATTATGTGCTCTAGTGCAAAAGTTTGAAAGTGGGAAAAAGATACTAGAGAAATGCCTTTAGCACAAACTTGATAAAATCTTAAATTTCTATGAACCCTCTGAGAAGTCTGCTCTCAAGAATTGGAAAGATTTTGACAGCTGAAGTCTCTGAAGAGCCCAACTGCATTAAGCAGACCTATGCACTGACTAAGGTGCATATACAGCACTCTCAGAGCATTCTCTAGCCAAGGGCTTCAAAGATGAAAAAAATTCTCTCAACATACTAGAAAAGGAGGAAAGACTAAAATAAGAGCTACACTGACTTGGATCAAAAGTCCATCTAACCCAATTGCCTGTTTCTGAAATAGACAAATAGCTGATGCATAATGAGAAGTATAAGACAATAGTAGCCTTGAATATTCCACAGATTTCTGAAAATTTGCAGCTCTGGGACTTTGAGAGTCAGAGGTGGGTTCTGTTTAAAAAATCCTCACTGGATTTCTCCTCCATGAGCTTGTCCAATTCATGATTCTGTGTAAACCTCAAGTTTCCAATACTATTCCATGGCAAAAAGTTACATGAAAACCCTTTTTCAATTCAGAATTCAGCTTGGATGCATCCTCAGGACATCATCTAGTCTAACCTCTTGCTCAATGCAGGGTAAGAGCAAGCTAGTTATGGCTTCATCCAGAATGCATAAGCTCTCTGGAAGGTTCTCTCCCATGGAGAAGTTTTTGTCATGGAACCAAATGAGCAGGGCTGCTCTGCAACAATGAGTGGGCTGGGGGATACATGAGACCACAGCCCAGGTAATACCTTCAGCACCCAGAGAACAGTCACACAGGACAGTGTGATAGGTAGGCTAGGGTGGCAATGACAAGTTCTATTGACAGACCCAAACAAGCCCAAGGCCATGAGTCAGGTCCAAGGTCCAGCAAGGGCCCTACTAGGGGGTTTCCGTTAGAAAAAAATGATGAGGCAAGAGGTCAGACTGGAGATAACTCTATGAATGCAGATCTGAAGTTCCTGCAGGAGCCAAGCTCAGAAACAGGACTGGGGAGAGGTAGATCTATAATGTACTTCAAGACAAGACTGTCCTGACCTTAAATACAGCTCCTGGTTCAACGATCTTGGCCTTGGCTCAGCCTCATACTGCCTTCTAATGGAATGTAAAAGGATCTGGTATACATATCCGAGCTGCCACACTGAAAAGGCATACACAGCAAATTCTGTGTATAAAATACAAGCAACATATGAGTACATCTCCCTTTCAGATGAACCTCACTATGGTCTTAATTTTCATTCTGCACAAGCCATATTGATTTTAGTACTTTTAACTCCAGAGCACTTCATTCCATAGCCTTAACTTCTAACAGTTATTTGTGATCATAATATATAACTTAGCCTTACATGTACTCCTTGCTTGTGAGATGAGTAGTTACACAAAACCGTAGAATAATTTATATTGAAAGGGACCTTGGGAGTAAGATCATTCTATCCCAGCTCATAGCAGGTCAAACTAGTTGTTTTGATCCTTGTAGTGGCAAGTTTGGAGTATCTTCAAGGATGAAGAATGTGCATGCTCTTTGACATGTCCCAATATTTGGCTGCTCTTATTGTGAACATTTATTTTCTGATATCTGAACAGAATTTTTCTTCCAACAATTTGAGCCCCCTCCCCACCAGCTTATTCCGAAAGAGACAGACTCCTCCCATGCTTATGCTCTCTTGAGTGGTAGAGGACAGCAATAAGATTTCTCCCAAACCTTCCTCTTCCTAAATAAAATGACGAACTTTCCTCAGCAGCTCCTCATCCATTGTATATTTTCACCTCTGACAATCTTGTTGACCCTCTGTTGGACCATGTCAGTATATCAATGTCTTTGTGCAATGGGAAGGAACAGCTTCCCATTTTGGGAAGCTGATCATTGTGTGCTAATGCTCAAGATGCATTCTCATAGATGATCAAAGGTCTATTCATATTATTTATACTTTAAAGTAGTGTCACAGAGCCCTTAGACCTCTGGATAAAGGCTTCCTTCTTGTTAGCAAACAGGAGTGGAACAAGAACGCTGGGTAAAAGTTGAAGCATCAATAGAAGCAACAAAGTAAACTGGTTTACAAGACTACAGCAGACTCTGGTCCTCACTGAGTATTAACCATAATAGCTGCATTCAAGACTATGGAAGTTACAAAATTTATATTGTCTGTGAAGGTGACTTATTGTGCAAACCACAAGAGCCCAATGCAGCCATTCATAGAATGCCGGTACCATAGAACTGTTGCTCATTCTTACTTGACCCAGAACACAGCAAATTTTTCCTAATTTATCTTTTAAAATTATAACAAAATTATTCTGTTAAGTGCTAATAGTACTATTGGCTTGGTCTGAAGTCAGCCACACCAGCAGAAGAATTTCCATTTATTTCAGTGGACTGTCAGATTAACAAGTACTATTTTTACAATTTGCAGCACAAGGAATCAATCTGACACAGATCTTATGCCACCTATCTGCATGCAATCAATCTATTATTCAAGAGTAACTTTTTTTTCTCTTTGTTTAATATGTAAAAAACCAACATTAAATCACCAACTCAATATTTACAAGTGTAAAAGTTATTTTTTTAGACTTAAAAAAACACTGAAAAAAGTGCCTATACACTTTAGTAAAATTAATGAATGCTTGTAATTGCACATGGGCAAACTCTGTGAAAAAAAACCCCTCCGATTCTGTTTGAACATGTACAAAAAAAACCCTGAAAATTTTGTGCTGTACTATACCATAAATCACTCCTCCATAATAATGTCTTCCTGTCCAAGCTCACTAATCAAATCTCTTCCCTGTCACTGGAATTATTGCATTTTAACAAGCACAGGATTTAATCATCAGTGCAGGCTTTTCACGCATTTATTTTGTACAGGCCTTGACAGCAAACCTTTACTCATGAATTGTCCTTACAGTGGTGGTTTGATTACCATTTTGACTACTCATGTGAGTAATACTTTCCTGTTTCATGACTTTAATTAGCTGAAAGGTTGCAGAGATATTTCTATATACTGCATTTGCTCTGTGCATTAACCATGGTATCCTTCCTCCCTCCCTCATGTTAATGACTTGGGCAGATATGTATTTGTCTAATGTATCAATCAATTTCTCCTCACTTTCAACACATCTAAATACTTTCTGATTGCTTCTCATGAATTTTAAGAAGTTTCTCTGATAGAAAAGACCTTGGCATCTGCATTGCGTGTCACATAGAATTTAATCTTTTGTGATTGAAATAAAGGGCATTGCCCAGTTAAAAGAAAATAGCCCATATTATTTTCAAACTTACCAGCTTTTTAGCCTTTCTGATGCCCTCTCAAGTCTTCTGCAGCTTGAAGGTCATCAGTGCATGTCCACAGGTCTCCAGCAGCATTCACTGAGTGACTACAGATGTTGCTGGGGTGATTTCTTTAATTAGATATGTAGCTATTCATTGGCAGAATATTCTGCACCTGGGACTAATGATGACTTCGTGTAATATGTTAACCTGTTCCTGGTAGAGACACAAGAAAAAAAAGGAGACAGAATTTGTAAAAGATAAGTTGTGCACATTATCTTATTACTGCAAATGCTCCCTTTTCAACATCAACTTTGATGGTTAATCAAAATTTAAAACTCATCTTCAATGCAGAGGGTGTCCTGCAGACAGAAACATATTTACAGACTTTTCTTTTGTATCGTATGTTGAAGGAAGTCCAAACTAACAAGGCTTTACAAGGAAGTTACAATAATATTTAAAATCCATGTAATAAACAAATGTAGCAAGATTACTCGTTGTTGCTGGGTTTATTCTTTAATTGTTTGGCTTCAAAAGCCATAAGTGGTTTTATGCTTGGACTGTTCTTTCCAATGATATGAAGAGAAGGCTATCTAGACACTGATGTCTACCTGGGTGGTGGGATTTGGACTAAATTTCCCAAGCATTTACTCAACAAGATTTTATCATAACTTTACGCAGTAAAGCTAGAAGGGATTTAAAATGCATCTGCTCCTAGCTGTTTATTATAGCAGACATGACTGCTCCCACAGCAGAGCCAGAAGAATGTTCTCTCCACAGCTGGTTTTCCAGAAAGACAAGTGATTTGGTTCAGTGGACTTTGCAGGAAAGAAGGTAAGGAAGGAACAGACAGCTGGGGAGATAACTCATTTGGCTCAGCTAGATTAGTCAGGGCTTGCCTGTCATCATGCTTGAGTTAGAGGCAGGAATGGTAATCAAAAGAAAAGAAGTTTGACACAGAAATCTCCATTGTCCTCTGCTCTGTTTCTCATTGAACTCCTGTGTTATACCATTTTACAACACATTCTGACATGTGTTGAAGAATTTGACTTCTCAAGCCCATCCAGGGGACTGTTCTTCACTCTCCACCTCGAGGGACAATTAATTTGTTTGCTTATAAACTATTATTTTATATTAAATTTTCACTCACAGTTTAAATCCAAAACATTCTAACCCTTTTCCATTCAGAGAGAAGGGGAAAGAGATAAATTTCAGTTTTGACCCTATGGGTTTTTCTCTATTGGATCATGTTTCAGAAAAGGGCTTGTTTTCCAGGACCTGAGATTATTTTTTTTCCAATGAATGAGATTATGGCTAAAAAGGCAGAAACTTTTTTAAAAAAATCTTGAGATCATATAACTCAAATTTGCTCTTGGCTCATTTCTATATTGCCTGCCAGGTTTCATCTGCTTGATTGAGAAAAGCTACACAATTTCTGGAAGATCCCACAAATAATGAGGGGAATGAGAACTCTGCTTTTGAAATGAAACAAGTCAAAGAAAATAAGGGGGAAAGGGACAGCAAATGAAGATTTTCACAATTGTATCCAAACTCTAGACAATGCAAGGACAACCTCTAAGTAATGAAATTAATTTTCCAATGCATCTATTTCTATTTTACTACTACTGCTATTCCTATTGAGAATTTGAGGTCATTTCAAGCAGACTGGTCAGTCTATACCCTCATATCAGAAACAACTTCATCAAATTCCAAATCCACCCTTGGGTATTGTAGATCATATGGGAAACAAGATAATTGAATGTTCCAAGAACCCTAGAAGCTGATTCAAGCAACTGCCCTAGATAAGAATGATAGGTGAAACAAGGAGAGAGTTTTAGCCTTAACTCTGAATATCCTGGCTTTCACTATCCATACAGGGACACTTTACAAGGCAGCTGCAGTCTTGGGAGTGCAGGGGCCAGTCTCGACAAATATTATGGGTCCTGTGATATTAAGGAATTTCCACTGGCTTTGGTGATTCCAGGTCTGCCACCATAAGTGTTCACAGTAACACTAGGGGTTTGCTCTCCCCCTGACAATACCATATTTTTTTTTAACTTTTGTTATTTCCATTTCAGTCTGTATATCCTACTACTACCATTTCCTGTTTATCCCATCATATGGCATAGAGTTAAGTGCCTACAACACAAAACTGAGTGTGATGCCTGCACCAAAAACAATGAAGAGTCCCTAGAGCTGACTTTTACTCTTGTCAAATTCAATTTCAAAAAGTGCCCAGAAATTCTTGAGACATTGATACATTCTCCCACTGCATGATTTGTTATAAAGCATTGGAAAGCACAGCTACATGAGGGAAAACATTGAACACTGTCTTGCTAAAGGACAAAACCAGAGCAAACTACATTGGCACTAAAAGCCCCTCCCTGTCAATAAAGAGGTTTTACAGCAAAAACATTTCATTTTATTTTGTTTTAAATCTGTTACTACCAAGTGCTGCTAGCTGTCTTCAGGAGAAGAATGAATTTGACAGTTTTGTGTTGACTCTTACATTTCCCATTACTGACTCTTTTCATCTCTGTCCTGAAGCAAAAATAAATTTCCCTTTTTAAGCTTTTGATGATAAAAATCTCATCTGTAGCCTCATAAATGATCCTTTATTATCTATATTAATAATGAATAAATGTCTGTTGAATACTCCTGATCCTTTGCATTAATAGTGCTAGATGTATTACAGATAACCTTTTGATTTAACAGCACAAACTGTGAAACAATATTAAACCAGTAAAGGACTGATCTTACTGGAGTCACTAAGGTCAAAATGATAAACATTTCTTTCATTTCTATTTGTAAATTGTCCCATTATGCAGCATCAGTCCCCATCATTTATTTTTGAGAGAGATACCAGACTAGCTTCAGTCCTAGAAATAGAGCTCATAAATAATATCTTGAATAATTTTTTTAAACATTTCCTGCTCTTCCACTTCTCCTTCCTAATGCCTCCTGATGATCTTAATTAATAGAGCATTACCACACGAGCAGGCCCACTTCCGCTTACTGTACTATCATTTAAAAATATGTTGCTCACCCCTTTTCCCATTAGTCCTGTCAGAATCAGGCACCAACTTCATTCAATCATCTCCCAAGATGACAATGACAGAACTGTAGTTGTTCCTGAACAAAGGGATGAAGCTCCATTTAGATTAACACAACTTACAAGTTCTAATGCTTTTCTCTTACTCACTTATTGTCTCTTTCTTCATGATCATTTTCAAAAGGGATGTTGCTTTACTGTAATGGCCATAACACCTGAAAACCCATTTGCCTATAAATCAGGAGCCTTCATAAAGGTTCCTTTCTTCCTGTGGTCCTGTCACCGCTGCTTCAACTTTCAATGCCTCTAACAAAAGTCAAGTGCCTTTTTTGTTATTAGGCAACAAAACACAGTGTGTCTTTTCTCAAGGAAAAAAAACCAACAAAACCACAGCAGTCAAGTGGGAGATATCCTACTTCTGTGCTTTTCTTATGTGTTGTTCCTGAAATGAATTGCTTTACACTGCTGAGGCTAAAGAACAGAAATTCTATACATCCATCTACCTGTAGCCATTCCTGTAGCTATGCTATTATCTGACCAGTTCAAAACAGACTGAAAACTCAAATTTCCCACACAGCGCTCTCTTCCTAACAAAGTCATCTGACAAATGCTAGTGTAACTGAAAAGGTAGATGACACATAAGGTGGCAAATGGAGCTAGGCAGCTGTAGTGCTCCCAAGTTGGTCTAAGAACTGTCTTTAGGTATCCTCTTGCATCAAAATAGCTAGGACACAGTTTATGATCAGTTTATGAGTTTAGAAGTAGTAAAATAACATTATACAGTAATAAATTGACTACAAGTAAAGTTCAATATACAATAGTCCAACAGAACTAGTAGTTCGGTGACTCCCTTGGTTCTGTTCAGGGCCCTGAAATGAGTCCCCACATTCCACTGCTAATTTAACTATCAGGAAAATAATTCAAGATTCAGACATGTAAAATCATGCTTTAGAGTCAACAATAAAGTAAGCTGAAACAGTCCTGTTGGCATTTAAGAGAGAAAATTAAATTCCTTTTATTACAGGAAAAATGTATCACCTAGCAATGATGAGTATGATGATCAATATCAAAGGAGAAAAAATTATGTCACAATTGTTGAGTTTTACCACCAGACAATTTTTGATGATGCACTACGAAAATACCATTCAAGGCTGTCTTTTGCTATTATATATGTTGTAACAAACCCTTCCTGCAAGGGCCAGTCTCGGGTTCTATCTATCACCAATGGAATCACTCAGATACAAAGTAGTGCAAGGGTTATCAAACATTTCTACAAATATGTAGAAAAGTAGCAGCATATGAGCAGCTTAGCAATCAGTCTGATGAAAAGGTCCCTTTGCTGCCACTTTATACCTGAATTTGAATTTGCATATTTGCTCAAACCATGCTGGGAACTAGGTGAAACCTCATACCATTGAACTCAACTTTTGCTGCAGTTCCATACAGGCCCATTGATAGCTTACCAGATTCAGTTACTCAAGGGAAAGCTGAAGATGATTCCTGACAAAAAAAAAATAAAAAGAAGCATTTACATAAAACTAAATTGCTGAGACAATAATAGCAAAATTTGACATCAAAATTTATAGTGTTTGTTACTAACTACAAAATAAGTACAGCTCTTTGTCTGACATCGTAATCTCATATATCAACAAATTCCATTTGATTCATGACTTGCATCTACAAATGTTATGGCCATTAGGCAAGATCCGCTTTGATGGCCTAATCCAACTAACACCTGCATACTTAATCAGTCACAAGCACAAATGTTTTCTGCCTGACAGACTCGTTTTCAATACTACATGAGTACAGCAGTCAGAAAAGACATGTAAGAAACCTTTGTCCAAGATCCTGGCTAATTTGCTCTGGAAAGTGGCATGGCAACATTCTGACACCCCACATCATCTGACAATGCTTCTATCTGTAACAGTGAAAATCCACAGAGCAGCAGAATTAGATGAACACACTTACAAACGCTGGAGTGAATTTTGTAGAAAATCTTGACTCAGTTGGTCCCACAGTGGTTTGGAGTGCACAGAGTTTCATTCAATAACTCCAGCTATTAGTATTTTTTATACATAAAGTATGCATCTCAGGAGTACCTAGCTTAAACTCCCTGTAATCTCAAACCATAGAAACAGTTTTTTAGAGTTTTCAGGGGTAATTAAAGAAGAATTCAAAGCATATCTGTTTTACAAAGCTCTGACAGAAGGATTCCTGCCAAAATGCATACTTTTGCTACATTCTTTCTTAACTACATGACATACCACTGTATAGTTCATCACTTGCTTTCTTGTTGAATGATAAATAGTGCCTCAAATTAAAGATGATTGTTCACTGTGAAACCAAACTATAGCTTCTTAAATGTAGTAATGGCAGTTTCTCTTTGCATTGCTTTTCTCTCCCATTTCCTGTTAATGAAAGCAACTGCTTGGATTGTCAGGTTTCGGTATTTCAGCTGTACTGATAGCATCAAAGATATTCTTGCCTTGATCCTTTCCTTTGTCACTACCTTGCATGACAGTTCTACATTATAAATGATTCTATGTCTGATTCACAGCATCTCTGATTTTATTCTATTTCTCTAAATTAGTGTGCATTTCTGTTGAATGTCCCAGGTACCCAGGTGTTTTAAATACTGTTTTCTCTCCTACTTGGTACATGTACAGTATTACAAACATTAGGAAATGCTGGTTTCAGTCTATCACTTTTTTATTACTTTCTGATAGAGAATACCACCAGCCCTTTGAGGATTCTTGCTTCAGTCATCTAGAGACATTCTTCAGATTTATTTCATAATAAACTCAAGAGCCACTACAGCATTGTTACTGGCAAGTAACAGAATCCTCATGCTGACTCAGAGTCTAGAAAAGATGGAAAGATCTAGTCCAAAACCATATCTCTTTCTTTCTACCTTATTAATTTACAACTTTGTATTCTGGTTTCAGTTAGAAATACAAACACATTGTGAAAAAGGTATTTCTGCTTCAGGAACCCAGTCTACCTAGGATATGTTAAACAGATCATATTTTCAGAGAGAGACACATTGCAATCATTGAAAGAGAAGGATAAAAATTAATTAGAAGCTGATGTGAGTTAGAGTTCAAACTTAGACATTATGAATATTGGAAAAAAATTTAATTCTTAGTGCGAACTGGTAAAATGGTCTTGCATGAGGGATGTATGAGAGAGATTGAGCATGAAGATCCAATTGAACCACTGCTAAAATTCATAGACTTGCAGCTTGCAGATTTATAAGAACAGTAATAACTTTCTTCAGGCAGATCCCAGCAGCTGGATGCAGAGCTCCAACTTCCTTTCTACTCCTAAACTTCTTCCCATATTGCAGCATTTCAAATGAGGTGCAGTAAATGAGACTTAATCCATTTTTTGCATTATTCCCTATACATAAGAACATATTTCCATTGGTATGGAACTTGTGTAGGTAGCATTTTCTTCTGAACATGGAAAAACCAATCTGTAAAATATACATGTGTTAGGCATCAGTGTTTGATAGAGTTTTTACTATTGCAAAACATTTTTTGAGGTTCTGTTTAAATTATATTGACCGAGCTTGTCCTAAGTGGCAATTTATATTGGAATGAAGTTCTGTAATTGGCAATAAATAAATCAGAGAAGCAGGGTTTTACTGCTGCTAACATGTAATGCTGCCACACAAAGAATAGTACATAATGCTTTTACCCAAATTAATAAAAGCAAGACAACAATCTCTTCCAACACTGAGACAATTTAGGGCAGATACTTTTAATGAGGACTGATAATGAAAGGTTCTAGTCCCTCTTCCTTCTTGTTCTGGGGGAACCTAATCTTCTTGCAGTGAACAAGCACAATTTCTGTCCACACTCCTAAAAACACAATAGGTTTTATCCTCCTTCACTGCCTTCACCCTTTCCATTTCTTCTGTCAGCCTGTGATATTATTTTAACTATCTTGAAAGAGGTTATCAGGGCAGAAGAGTCATAGGCAAAATATAGGGAAGAAGGAGAAGCAGTGGAACAAGCGAGTGTAGTAATTGTTCTTTGATGGAGAAAAAGGTAGAAGAAAAAATATCCAGGTTCATCAGTAATGCAAGCCTTGCCATTCCCAGATGTTACAGCAGCATTAGCATTGCTCCCTGCAAGAAAAATTGGATTAGTCACAATCTTGTCGACTAATGGGCACACTCTGTGATCTTTAGAGCTTCATTTACTGGGTTAATAGTGCTTTGCCTGAGTTCCTTTGCAATAGGGAAAAAAAAAAACCTGTAAGAAGAAATATTCTGGGTGCAGTCCACAGCCACTGACACGAGTAATATCATATTCATCACAGACAGACCTCGTATCTCATTACTACTGAAGAGTTTGCCCCCGAGGCATTTGAGCTCAGTCAGGCCAGGCCCCTCATGTGGAACCGTTCAGGTATATTGTGAAATGATTTAATGCGATAATAATGTCCACTTTGTGAGATAGATTATGTTTTTTATAGTGGCTGATGGTTAATGAATGATACATTAGCAAACATCACTAAAACATTATTGAGAAAATGCAGATAAGAGATAGTAACTCTCTCCTTCCCCACCCCCACTCCCAGATACATAAAAATGGAAAGCAGAACTTACAGAAAACAAAAAAACTTGGCATTTTTGTGTTGCTACCAGCTTGCCTTCTGTCTCGCTTGTTCTCTAGAGAAGGGGGAAAAGCGGTATTTTAAAATGGTGCAAACACAAACTGAAATATCTCTTCCTAAATCAAATGAGAATCAATGAAAGTGCAAACCTGAACAAATACATTATATGTTGACCCAGTTTATTAGATGAAGCTGTTTACCCTGATTTGATTTATCTGGCAATACACTGCTCAGCTGTGAAATGAGATAAGAAGAGCCTATTTACCTTATTTACAATATTATAGTGACTCCCTCTAGCACCACTATGGTTAAAGATCTACCAGCAATTCCACTGCAAACACTAGATATTTTAGGGTTTGCAACTTGGCTGTAGATTCATGCTTAGCTTGAACACGGCAATCCAAATTGAATATATGCAATTAAAATTTCCTATTGAGTTCAATGGATTTTGGATTAATGCAGCACATTCTTAAATATGTGAAAATCTCTAGGTAATTTTCTTCATTTTTAGTCATTATTAGTGTGCTGTGGAAGAAATAGAGAGAGGTTCATATCTTCTGATAGTGCAACTTTTCCAAAGGCAATTGAGTTCAAATGTTTTACACCACCTGAAAATCTACCCCTTCTGTCAAGATTATCCACTTGGCAAAGGTGATTCTCAACAAGGAGTTATTTTTTTCTTTTTCTGCATTACTTCAAATTACTGTGTTATTTGACTTATATATATTACTAGAACCTATTTGTTTCCTCAACTAGGGAGGAGTGGAGTTCATCCCACATACTTTCAATTGGAATTAAGCTACTTCTGAACCTGCAGTGTAGAATTCATATTCTTTCCCATAAGCCTTCTGAATTGGTTCCTGACCTAGGGAACATTCTTTCAGCTCTTTGTTCTGTTCTGTTTTTCTTTAAGACTGAAGCTACCAAATAAAAGTTCTATCCTTGTTGCCTTCGTTTTAACTTGTGAGCATGTTAACAGTTCAAACTGAAAAGAATTTTCCTCTCTACCAAATAAAGGTTAAATGCATTACTGTACATTTCCTACAAGGCACAGTCTATTTGTTAGATTTTGAAGCTGAGAATTGCCTGTATTTTCTCTGCCATACCCATTCACCTACACATTGCTAGATTCTTAGTGTAAATCAGCTTAGGTTCATTGGCTTCAGCATAGCTAACTGATTTACTGCAGCCAAAGATTTAGTCCACAATATGCATAGTCCACATCTAACTTATCCCCCAGTGCTGACACTTGATAAGCATACAAACACTAGGCACAGAGATGTCATATCCATGTCATTTTCAAATTTCTGCATTTATAACACCAAGTACATAAAATAATACTTTCAACTAAATCCTTATTTTTTTACATTTCTCTTTTGTATTGAGGCACATGCATCTTGTAAGAAAATCATATAAAAGGCAAAGAGAAGGTTGAACTTATCATGCACATTTTAGCTTCCATGTGTTTCCTTCAGACCTCCAGTGTTTCTGAGCATGAAGAAAGGGGGAAAATCGCAAATGTGACTAGGAAGAAATGAATTAGAGGTTAGTGAGTCAGTGTCTGCTAAGGTCAAACAGTACACAATGAACTTAATTACACAGAGACAAAGTAGATTTTATCCATCACACAAACAGATGGACATTTTGATTTGCACCTGCATGACTGCAGAAAATGAATTGCACCAGTCAGGACACGAACAAAATACTATTTCCTAATGCTGGTTTGACACAAATCAAAATATATCTCATTTTCCTAGAAAAAAATAATTCCTTCTATGTATTGGGTATTGCAGAAAAACTTGACAGAAGCCAAAAAAAAAAAAAGGAAGTGTAAAATTCGAACAAAGGAAGAATGTATCAAATGGATGGAAAAACTTTGAATCTTTGCATTGCCTGTTTGGCAACAGATCTCCTACTTCACCACAGAGAGAAAAATTAAAACCTCTGGCTCCAGCAGCTGCTGGATGTCCAGCTGCCCCTCTCCCTCAGGGGACACTGAGGGGACAAGATGGTGGCACTGCCATCCCTTCCCAGGCTGGTCACCTCAGAGTGTTGCTCGTTCCCGGCCTCAAACCTACTCACAAGATTTTCATGGGTTGATGAAGAAATTACAGATCCACATGGCTATTGTGGTAGGTTTCGTGAGGCAGCAGGTCAGGGAGGAAGGCTTCTCCCTCCATCCCACTCAGACATGTCATCCCACTCTTCAACTCACTCATACATTTGTAAGGGGGAGGCATGGAGGCAGCATGGAGCTGCAGGGAGGAAAAGTCCTGTCCCACTGCCTGAGTCAGCCCAGATATCAGTCCCTGCCATGAATACTGTCAATACCTGCCACAGCCAGCAGGAGAGGCCTGCAGAGGAAAGACAAGAAGAGACAGGTGACTCTCTGAGAAGCAGAGAGGGAGGCCAAGATGGCGGTAGCAGGAGGCCTGGGGCTTAAACTCCACTCTGCTTAAATTGTTTCTTAATAAAATAAAGCAGTAAGTATTGTGGCCAGAGAGCTGTGCAATGGTGCTGTTCCCTGCTTTCAGTATAAGTTCTGACAGACCTCTGAGTCCATAACAACACCCTTAGAAATGTGGATGCACAGCATGGCTGCTGCTTGGAGCCAGCCATAGTCTGCAGGAGAGTGTCATGAGGGGCTAGGGATGCATTAGGGAAAATTAACCTGTAAGAAGATATATTCTGGGAGCAGTCACATTTCCCTGAGTGGCATCTCTGCCCCTTGCAGGTGCGTGAGGAAAGATGTGTCTCCCAAGGGGCTGTGAGGAATTTGTCAGCCTACCTGGGGAGTCGTCTCCATCTTGAGACTGTCTGGGAGCTGCAACAGGACAACAGGCCCAGGTTCTGGGGTCAGTGGGAAACATGAAGTTTTGAGCCTTTTCTCCCTTCCAAGGGGTATTTTGATTTAGACTCTCAAGATGAGGTAGTTTAAGGGCATAAGACAGTTTCTTATTTTGAAGTGGACTCTAGCAGGCAAATAAATGCTCAGGATCTGCTGGGGTAGGTCCCTGTGCTGAGATGCATCTTGCTGTTCTAGGTGGGACCTGCCTCTGTGAGAACTGCTGCAGGAATCAGGCCCAACATTGGCTATGATTTGCAATCAGACATCAAGCTCCAGTTTTCTTCTGTTGGTAAGATTTTTACTTTGTTTTCTCTCCTAATCAAAGGTTTAGTAGGTTTTCTTTCTTGGTTGACTGCATCTGTAATGGTCTCAAACCTAGTGTGCAGATTATCTATGCTACTTAAATGTTTCCCTTCTGCTATGGAGGCTCCAGCACCTGTGAACTGTGAGGAATGTTGAAAAAAATTGTGAAGAATATTGGGATTGTATGCACAGGCAGAAAATAATAATGTTTTCTGCTTGCACTTAGTATATCATTAATCGTTGCCACAGTCATGAGTCTTATTTGTGGTGTGTTTGTTGCCTCATTTCAGATATAACATGCACAGTGTTTTTATATATTCTGTTCTTTTTTTTGCACTGCCTACTGTGGTCAGAATATGAGACAAACTCCTATGATTGAAAGCCCTCTTTGGTACTACCAGTACACAGCAACAAAGCTGTACTCTTGGTGAATGGCAGATTAAACCTACAAAGCGTATAAAAATTTAAGGCCGATGTGATTCATCTATGTGAGCTTATTTTGATGGATTGAGAATAATGGGTTGATGAGTTAAGAAAAACAAAATCATTTGTACTACTTGCATCTTATCAGATGGTTGTAATTCACATAAGCTTTTTTTCCCCCCAATTACACATTTGAACATATGAAAAATATCCCATATTAAAACACATAAATATGTGGGTTTTTTCACTGTGGCAGGCAGCTCAAAATACTCACTTTAAGGAAAGCAATGTTAACTTGAAGAATATTCAGAGTATGTAGAAATTAGACAGAATGTATCTGAAATTAGTCTCTCAAGATTATAGGTGGACAGAAAATATAGGAAATTCTTGATTTTTCCTCTCAGTGTATGGCACTGCAAGAAATAGGAATTCTGGGTTTTTTTTCAACAGACATCAGAGGAAGAGCTTTAAAATGAGACAATGATCTCTGTCAGTGATAGGACATTAACAGTAGACATCAGAAACTTGTGCATTTATATAGTCTTTCACAGTAAAATGAAAATGGCATTGTTCCTCATCAAATATGGGCACTGATTGTTGTCAGTCTGTTCACTGACACCTTGTATCATTAATCGAGTCAGACATTTCCTAATTTTTAGGTAGAGCTGCAAATTTGTCTTGATTAATGATGTAAGAAAGTAGTTTTCTAAGTCTCACAATAATATTTGCCTGGCTATTCAAGTGAAACTATATGATAAATTAATTGCATACCTACACATTGAATTTAAATATATTTCTAAACATTCTACATAATTTCTGGGACTTTTTTGTGGCTGTTATTCTGACAAGCATGTTTTGTGAAGCATGATTATTCTTTTCCTTCATTTCTCCAAAGAAAAATTGTATGAATGTGCAGAGAAGTAGAATTGCAACTGGGTCACTAATGGAAACAGTAACATATCAAAAAATAATCTGAGCACTTAAAGAAATTTCTCAACATGAAAAGCTGGAATTACTCTGGAAATTTCAGTTCCATACCTGTTGTCAAGTAAAACCTAGAAGTCCTACTCATGGATTAATACTGTATTAATTAATGTAATAATATCTAATACCATACTGTATTAGAGATTATACACAAATAGAACAGGAAAAGACTCTTCCTCAAATTGTAAAATGAGTATAAAACAAAAATTAAAATGAAGAAATGAGTGGATTAGGGATCACAGAAATTAATGGATAGCATAACAGGAGTCATCTGAGTAATCTTTCTGTTCATGGCTGGCATGAATGTGAGAATGGCATTCTCATTTCTATAAATTCAGAATCAGTCATCAGGAAGTAGTACAGTATGCCTGCAGACATCCCAACCTGAAGGAAACTTCAGGCTGAGTTTGCAACTAGATACACATTACATATTGCTTTTTACAGAGGCTATGAAGGGTTTAAGTTTACCTTTTTCCTCAAACTTTTGATTACTTATTTAATCATTAGAAATCCTCTGCCTATTTAGAATAAACAGAAAAAGACCTGTCTGGCCTGTCCATGTCCCTCTGGATAACATCCTGCTCCTTCAGTGTGTCAGCTGCACCACTCAGCTTGGTGTCATCATCAGTGGCACTTCCTATACCATCTGTGGAGATATTAAGCAGCACAGATCCCTGAGAGTCACCACTTACCACTCCTCTCCTCCTGGATGTAAAGCCATTGACAGCTACCCTCTGGATGCAACCATCCAGCCAGTTTCTTATCCACCAAACAGTCCACCCATCAAATCCACATCTCTCCAATTTAGAGAGAAGGATGTTGTGGGGGACTGTGTCAGAGGTTTTACAGAAATCCAGATAGATGATGTCTGTGGGTCTTCCCATGTCCACTGATGTATTCTCTCCATTGAAGAAACCCACTATGTTGATCAGGCAAGATTTGCCCTTTGTGAAGCTGTGATGGCTGTGTCTTATCACCTCCCTGTCCTCCATGTGCTGTAGATTAGCTTCTAGGAGAATCTTCTAGTAGAATATGTTGCCCTGACTTCATCAGGCTTGTTTTGTCTGGGAAATGAATTATGTAAACCTTCTCCACCCGAAACTGTTTCAAGTCAATTAATTGTTGTAATTACTTAAGATTTCTTTTTAATGAATATGACTCTCCAGGGATTTGATGATATCCTGTCATCTGTAGGCCTGATAAATGAAATGTGATTTGTGGCATGCTGCAAACTGAACCCTTGTACTTGAACAATATCTCTCTTTCCTATGTGCTCATTAAACAGAAGAAATGCCCTTGATGGAATGAGGAGTATTTGCTTTTGTTGCTCTCTAGTAAGAATGGATAGCATAGGCAGATAAATTTGGGCTTTTACCCCTTTTGTTCTCTCTTCCTTTGGATTCAAGTCTTGTTAACACCTTGACAATTGCTCAGGCCTAATACATGACCCTGGTGAGGTTACTTATTGTAATAGAGACTAGCCTAGCTGTTCCATCTCTCATCTCCATTACGTGCACTGAAATGTGAAAGATTAACAGTCAGGTGGTGTGGAAGGAGACTGGTGCTGTATGATTGATCTTTATATTACCTTTTTTACAGCCTTCTCTGCCCTAGCCAACACTTTGCAAACAGAACTGCCAAATTTGATGGGCAAGGTACCTTCCCTTTGTTTTTGTGCAATAGCTAGTTTCCAGTGCTTCTCAAAAAGAACAGAGCTGCTCAGTGCTGCTGCTGATAAAGACAAGCAATCCAAGACAGCATGACAAAGAACCATGAAGTCTGCAAATAGTGTGACTGCTTATATACATCAATTTCAACTAGCCTGTTTTCCCCCTACACTGCTGTGTACATAATATAATCTCATCACCAGTGATAGGAAAGTATAAAGCAGGTGGATATTCCTGATTTAAATTCCAGTGGTAAAATGGGGATTACTGCTTTTCTTGTAAGACCTTTCCTGAATATCACATGGGTACATTGAACACTGCAAATTACACAGCAAAATGTGGTGTCTTGGTCATATTTTGGAATGTAATGGAAACAAATTATTGTGTATCATGAGCAAAGATCACCTTGAAATTTTTTCCAGTCAAGCATGCCTCAGATGCCTGTAGCTCTAAAGTGTACAGAAGAAATAGCATCCCTGATAGTGTAAATTAATTAATAAACAGAAGAAACCATCTCATATACCAGTTATTTAGGAGAAATAGAGGTCATGAGGGCTTGAAAGGTGAAAACTGCAGGGAAAGAGTGACACGGAAGTACCAGACTAGGAGGAAGATATCATGGAATGACTAGGAGGAAGATATCATGGAAAAGTAGAAACACTGAATTTTAACAGACAGAGAATTTGCACTTGGGAGCTTCAATATCCAGGAATGCAGTTGAAGCAAAATTCAATCAAACCCTGAATCTTTCCTAAACTCTGAACACACTTCTTTGTGCTGATGTGAAATATGTCAATCTACTCTTCTTCCTCCCAGCTTGCACTTTTTCCTTCTGGGTTTGCATGAGCTACAGGCAAGGACATAGATGTACAATAAAGAGCAAAGAACACTTTTTCCTAGATTGGTGGGCCCAGCTGAAAAAGAAGCATCTGAAAGTATTAGGAAAATTATTGTCTTTGGTGCAGTAATTGAATGGAAGACATTCAGATCACCTTTGATTAGATGAACTTCTGAAACTACTGAGATTCAGCAGTGCACAGATCCTATTCTCAGAGGAGCCAAGAGAAAGTGTCCCATTAACTTAATGAATCAGGCCGCAAGAGAACAACTGCTCTTGAAGTCAGAACGAGAGATTTCCCATCAGTGGCAAAAAATCTGCCAATAAAGGTGACAGGATTTCTCAAGTGAAATGAGATTAGAATATGTCTCCCCTGATTTTCAGTAGTTAAATGATTGACTATCTTGTAATAGGCTAATTATTAGTTTTCCCTTTAATTTTTGTGTTGCAGTAAGGAATGAACGTTTTCTTTTCCTGCCTAGATTGTGTTGCAGCTGTGACAGGGCTTCACCAATGCTGTTGTTTAGCCTTGACCTTTGAAAGGCAACAATGGTGCATTCATTGTTCCCACCCTTATCTGCCTTGAGCAAGGTGTCCCCAGCTCTGGAACTTCTGGCAATTTGACAGAGGCTTCTTCCCACATGTCAGCTCTTGTTATCCACTCTGTCTTCTTGACATATGACACACATGTCAGCTCTCATTTTTTCACTTATTGCTTTGTTTGCCCCTTCACAGGTGGGAGAACCCCCATCCTCTTTTTTGAGTCATTTCCAGGGTGCTTCTTATTTTCCTGAAATACCTTTGTGAACTTTCTTGACAACTTGAAAGATCCTTTTTGTCACTGATAGTAACAACTTTTTAGAGGCCTGATTTACTAGCCATAGTAAACTATTTTTGTACCTTCCATATAAATGATACTCTTCCAGCCACCATAGGTAAGTCAGTGCTAAATGTTTCTGACATAATGCACATGGAAGTTGCTCACCTCAGAATGCTTATTTAGTAACAGTAACGAATACTTTCTTATCTCTTTTTCTAACATTAAAAGCATTGTTTGTTTCATCATTCTCAAATTGTGTTATTGCTACTTATTAACATCTTCATTTTACAGGTGGCAAAACTAGTACCTGTCTCCTACATACTTTAGTTTAGGTTGTTTGACTGCTGTAGACCTATTTGTAATGGGATATAGACAAGAAAGCTTGCAAATCCTTGATCACTGGCTCTCCTGCCATCTGTAAGTGAACTAGCAGGAAACAGAGACTGCAGAAACATGTTCTTATCATCTGTCCTCCTTAAAACCAGGGGACCTCAGACTGTCAGACAGATATAAGGAACCCAAGCTAAAGGGCTAACTTAAAAGGAATAACTGTTGCCAGACAAGTGGTCCTGAAGAATGAAAACCAGAAAAATATTCCTGACCTTGTTAGTCACATGTCTGGACATTTGCAGGAGGGCAATCAAAAAGAGCTGATACAATAGGCAGGTACTGTGTTCAAAATGCAAAAACTACTTACCTGAGGTAATGAAATTCAGAGAAAAACATAGCAATTTAAACAATTTTCAAGCCTAAAATCTCCTTTCACACGTGGCTTTTTGCAATATTTCACCTTCGTAAATGCAACTTACACTAAATTGATGCCAAAATGTCATCATAAATGAGAAGCAGTTATTTACAATAAATTAGAACTTTGAAAATACCAATTTGCTTAGATCTAATCTAACTAGACTTTATAACAATACATCTCTTTTAGTTAAATTTGAGGCTTATTTAAGACCAGCAATTATTTCTACAATCACTAGCATAAATAACTGTACATAAAATTGTATTATATATATTTTAGACATGTACATAACTTATGTATTGCATAAATTATTATATTTAATCCTATTGCTAAGGTATCTTTCTATATAAGACTACACAACATCGGAACACATCCTAATAAATTTGTCTTTTCTGCAGTTTGTGACTTTCTTACAAATCTAGTAATTTTCTAGAGAAGTTGCTAACACAAAGCAGTGCAAATACTTGTGTTTGTCTTGCCTTTTTTTCATTCAAAAGAGATGATTCAGTCAATGACTTGTTATATAAGATCCATTTCTTTGTTTTTAGATAAAATTGTAAGGAATAATTATTGTTCTTCAAGACAAAAAGGGTTTTCAATAACTAGTTAAATGGCAAACAAGATATATCTGAAACTGTAGCCTTAATTTATATCACAATAATATTACTATTTTCTTCCACAAAATGGAGTTGCCAGACAGCCAAACTGTGACACTAAATTTGATTATAGCTCAAATGAAAAATGCAGAAGAATGGCAGTACCTAAACTTAAAAGCTAAATAACATTAGCAAAGAAGGGGTATTAGAAGTATTTTAAATGCTTTTCTCTACATCAGTTTCCAGTAATGAAATAAATGTTGTGATATTTTACTGCTATAAATAGAATGTGTACTTCCAGAAATTGCCTATAGGCACATATTTTTATGCTATATAGTAAACACTTTAAGCTGTGTGTCTCAATAATAAAAACACAAAGAACCTTTCATTTACATTTGATAAGCTCTTCCCTGCTATTTATGTATGTTGGATGTAATAACAATGACTACTCCAGAGGGCTGATGTGGACATTTATTAATTGATATTTTATTAAGTTTGACAGTTCTTAAATGCAAAGTTTTCATGCATATATCTGTCCGCACATATATACACACACATATGTATGTAAAGTAGTGTGTGAATGTATCACTCCAACAGTTCTAAATCTTTATTCACTTTCTTCTCCCCTGCATCAAAATCTTATTTGAAAAATCATTGGCTCTGAAAGTGTGAAATACAGTCAATTATTTGAATATCTATAAATCATCCGTCTGTGATGCACACTGTCATAAGGAAAAAGGAATCAAGTTTGCCAGTAAATACTATTCTGATAAATCAGATTTTAAATACAGTGTATTGCTAAGGGTGTGTTATAACAAGTTTAATTACTCTAAAAGGGGAAACAAATTCTTCCTTTCTTTACTAATTGTATTGTATGTGGTGATTTTGTACATTTTGAATTTAGATTTTTCACTTCTGTGGTAATTACATTCATTTCAAAGAATGTCATTCTGGGCTTTTGGAGATGTTAATTGCTTTGCGTACTACTGTAATCAACAAACCAAAAAAGCCATGCAAATTGATACATTCTAAGCAGCCAGACACTCGAGGGGAGTAAGGACAATGCATTCTCTCAGCTGGTGTTGCAACCTTCACACCAATTTATCTGGAAACAGGTTTTAAGGAAAAGCATGGCAGAGATCTTGAGGAGCATGTGTGCTTCTAAACAGGTTTTTGCTTGCTATTTTGATCTCTCTCTGTTTCTAAGATTATCTTTGTCCTTTGCAAAATTTCAGGATTTTGTTAAGGACAGCCAAGGAGGTGGTTTGTGACTACTAAATGCATCATCCTGGTAGTACACGCTGTGGGTTAGATGTGCACATTGAGATAATGGTTACATACAAGAGACACTCCCCCATCTTGACACACTCAACTCACTGTACTGTGGGGCAGCTTTCCAAAACATATGAAACAGTAAAAGACAGACAATACCAATGGAGAAAGAATGCTGGGGATAGCCATAAAAATGTGTTTTGAACAAGTGTGGAGCCAGTATGGAGTGTGACACACACATAATCCCTCATACACACACACACACAAACACACATCTTTCCCCTTTTTAAAATCCTGTAAGCAGGAGGGAAGTAAAGGTAACACAGCATTATATATACCTTCATTTCAAAAAGTTCTCCTAAAATGTGAGAAAGATGCTGTTAATGTACATGTCCTGGCAAAGTCAATGTGTGCAGCAGTTGCAAAACAGAGTATCTTCTCAAGCTCTATTTAATGGAATACAGTCTCCAAGTGATCACAAAGTACATGATGGAAGATGCCCCTTTCATCTGGCAAAAAGAAGTTAATACTATAATTGCTTTTTGTGGATGAATCTCCTTAACCTTTAGTTAGTGCATATCTACACATAGCAGTTCCATTTTATCTGTGGACATTCCTGGACTGTAATTCATCAATTCATTTTGAGTATTGGCATGGCTAATGCACTACAGCAGGCACTTGATTATGCAGGTATGCCTTTATTTAGCTCAGATTAGAATATACATTATCCTATAGGGTTTTTTTTTAGTAAATGCAAATTCTCCAAGACTTTCCTTCTATCAACTACATTTTGTAATGAAGGTCACATATGTATGCACCCAGATGAAATGCAAGAAGCACTAGGCAATCAGAAGAAAATTAAATAAAATTATGTCAAACAATATGAAATGCATTGAACAAAAAACATTTCCCTCAGTTTGGCTTTCCTTCAATCTGAGTATATAATCTTTGCATAGTTCTTTCTCACTGTCACATCTACTACTTCCAAAGGCAGTGGGAAGAGGGAGCAGGAAACACAGAAGAGCAATTTATGAGATTGAACTTTTTCATAAATTTAATAAAGAATTTAAATGTCAGTGTTCTGAAATTCTGTGGAGTCTTGCTTTGCATAGTTCAATTGACTAAAATCCAGATTAATTATTTACTTAAAGTGTCCTTTATTATTTTATGATCTGCAACAGTACATCATAGATTATGATCAGATGTACAATAAATAAAATTTACCAATGGAGTTGCATAAAGAAATATGCTTATCCTCATTTAAAAGCACATTCAGTGTTTCCCCAGAGAAATCTAGCAAAGGTGAATGCCTGGGAAGAGAATCTTGAATGTGTTTGTGCCTTGACAAATACATTATCCAGGAGAATGTAGATATTGGTGAAATATTCCAATGGAGAAACCATGATTTAAACAGCTGCATGGTCTAATTTCATAAAGACCTAATTCCACAGAAATGGCAAAGGGTATGATATATGGTGACAACTCTGCCAACAGTCGTGGAAGAGACCCCCTAAAATAATTAAAATTTCCTAAAAGCCATGCAGCTTGAAAGAGGAATAATTAATTTATAGGTATTTTTGACTAACTTTTTAGATTACAAACCTGCAGGAATTCACTCATGCTTTCAGAGTGTTCGTTGCATCTGTGAGGAAACTTTTATGAAAAGCCAAAGAATGGAAACTCGGTTTATTACTAAATCTATATGGTTGCAGGAGCTTGCTTAAGAAGACTATTAAATATCACAGTAAATTAATGACTGGGTAGGATTGTGCACTCATAAACATTTATTAAACGTACATGACACAGATGATAACTTCTATTTTTATATCAAAAAAAAAAGAAAAGGCTTTTCAGAAATCTGTAATTTTTCTTAATGTATCAAGCACAGGAACTGTTAAGTTCTACAGGCTTTGTCAGGTGATAGATCTTCAAGACAGAAGTAAATAGCTCCTGTGTCATGGTCTTTGTATGGAATACATATAATATAAGAAGCAGAAATGAGATTTTACATCTGTAAAGTATTAAATCTTTTAACAGAAAAAAATGAAGAGAGATGGAAAGATGGACAGATGCATTACTTAAACATATTCCTTAAGAATTCCCTACGCTCTTGCTTTCTTTCTTATCACCATAAGCACTCCACTAAGTATTAAACCATAAACATATGAAAGCTTGTCATGCAGGTGTATTTTGTATACCTGCCACACTGTGAACTCACCATGTCTCTGGCCCTGAGGAGAAGTTCTCTTTCCTTGCAGCAAGATTATGTTTTAAAAAGCTGACTTTTAAACCTCTTACTGAATTTTTTAATGGATTAAATTCATCATGTCACCAGCTGCTGTGCAGCTAATAGAGCCATAAAACACTGTATTAAAGGATTACCCATGCAAAATTTCCTCTTGTGCTAATGTGAATTTTAATACTTTTAACATTTAGTTGAGATGGGAATGTCCAAGAACAGCTTGTTCAATAGGTTGTTCTATAAAATTAAGTTCCTCAGCTCATCACAAATGCCAGGACTCCATTAAGTTAAAATTTTACAGAGAGGCTCCAATGATTCACTGTATAGCATTTGCGGGGAGGAAGGCAACATCTGCTTCTCCATTAATGCTATAAAACAAGGAAGTAAAACACACATGAGCATTGTAACTGCAGGGGAGCTGTGCTGAACAGCATAGAGTCCTCTCTCCAAATTATTTGGAGGTCACTTTGTACATGCCACTATGTGCATGGGGTATAAGAACAGAGGGAATGTGAAATTCCCACTCCCAGAATCAGGTTGACAACTGTCAGGCTGGAGTCTAGTCTTGCATTAATTTAGTCAGGAGGAATTTTGTGAAAACGAGTTATTTAACTTAGGAGGTGTGAGGAAGAGAAGGGATAGTCTACTTCCAAAACAGGGAGTGAGACCTTTAGTTTTATTCTCACCTATAAACAGCAATTGACAAGGCAGCATTTATGTACCTGAAATCATGAAGTGACTGCAAATAAGATATAAAGGGCTGCAGGTTGAATTTCTTTCAGATAGCAGCAACAAAATGGCCTTCTACGGGCTGTGTCTTTGGAGTAGCTATATTCTGCAGAACAGAATAGTTGAAGGGATGCTAGTAAGTGGTGGAAAGAGCCTTGCCAAGCCTCTCCACCAGCTATCTCCCTCATATGAATCACTCCTAGAAAACCATCATTAACTAGATGCAATCATATTATCAAAGAATGGTTTGGGTTGGAAAGGACCTTAAAGATCATCTAGTTCCAAATCCCTGCCATGGGCAGGGACAGATCAGGTTGCTCAGAGCCTGGCCTTGGATGTCCCCAGGGATGGGGCCTGTCCCCAGGGATGGGGCCTGTCCCCAGGGACGGGGCCTGTCTGGACAACCTGTTCCAGTGTCTCAGCACTGTCATGGTGAACAATTAAGTACTTGGACTTTCATCAGACATTTTTGTCCTAACACACAACAGGATAAGCTGAAGGAAGAGCAAAGAAATGGCAATCATAGAATCATAGAATCAGAATCATAGAATAGTTTGGGTTGGAAGGGACCTTAAAGATCATAGAGTTCCACCCCCTCTGCCATAGGCAGGGACACCCCCCACTAGACCAGGGTGCCCAGTGCCCTGTCCAGCCTAGTCTTGAACACCTCCAGAGAGGGGGCATCCACAACCTCCCTGGGCAACCTGTTCCAGTATTTCACCACCCTCACTGTAAAGAATTTCTTTCTTACGTCTAGTCTAAATCTATCCTCCTCTAATTTATATCCATTGTTTCTAGTCCTCCCATCTGATATTCACTAACGTCTGAAATTGCTCTTGCCAGGGCAATGTTTAGGTAAAAAATGAAGATCAAGCTTTCTTATTACCCTAATAGCACTTGGAAAAGAAGAATGGTCAGTAGAAATGCAGGCAAAGCATCCTCTGTTTTCCAGTAACTCTGTAAAAATACAATTCTTCTTATGGCAATTTGGCTGAGTACTGATCATTCCAGTGCCATCCCTGCTGGAATTGCCTTCATCATGCAGAGAGTGCTGCCAAGTTAGAAATGACCAGTTCCAGGGGCTTCTTCAATCCCACTCTGGGTATATGGGAAAGGAGGAGGCCCCTGCTGACACTAACACAGACATTATGCACCTCAAAAGAGAAGCAGGTGGCTAGTTTTATCACCCATTAATCCCTAAATTACCAGAGCCACTGCCCACAACCTCCTCCTTAGAAACTTATGAAGCTTTGATCATTTCCAGAGGAGATCTTCACAGGCAGATGAAGGCAGTAGAAACAGTCCATGAATTTTAGGTGACATCTCTAAACAACCTTTAGAAACCCAATGATGAGCAGTTGACTTGCTTTTAAAATAATGGTGTTTCTAAATGAGGGAGAATTTCTATATAGCAAGTAGCTCATACTGCTAAATTGTTTAACAAAATTTGTGGTAGTAAAAGTTGCAATATCAGTAGTAACACTAAGAGTTAAGGCTTCTGGTGCTCATTTTGGAACATTAAAAAAGGACAGTTACCTAAAATCCAACACAGGAATGGTGAGAAAGTTTTAATAGGAATGTGCTCAACCTGCAGTTCCTTACCCCAACTGGATTTTCTCCACAGCTCCATATTTTGTACTCCATGTGTATTACTGTACTGAGAGCCTGTCATTTCTTATCAGAATGAGAAAGGCTAAAGAGATAATATTTCAATAACATACTGGCCTGATCATAAAATAACTCAATGGAAATGTGTAACTGCCTCAGGCAGCACAGCAGGATAGTCAGCAGTCAGATGATTTCTATTCTGGGTTTCTTTTTTTTATGGTTACATTTTCTGTTATATCAGACATACCCTCAAGTCTTAGTTATGCTTTTATTCAAAAGGGGACCCACAGTATAAAGATCTACAAAACTTATTATGATATATTACTGCAAAGAATAAAAGTTGGTGCCACAGTAGCATATTGATAAGGACAGGCCTGCCACATTAATTGACCTTTTTTCATCTCAACCACCAGGGCTGAGGCCTAAGCAACTCAGTTGCTTAGCAACAGGGTCACTGCTTTCAGGACTTAAATGCACAAAAAAATAGTTAAGAAGAAATCAGAAGATGTGATCTTATGAAGAGAGCAGATATTTGGTAGAAGAAGGTAGATTTTTTTCTATCTTTTTTTAACCTGTACTGTTGACTGTAATGCAGAGAGAGCAAAAGGGAAACCATAGTCTGAAGTTTTACTGATCAGCTAAACAGACCGGCAAAACAGTATGGAAATCTCAGGTATATGATACTGGTCCTGATAAGATTTGTATTTTTGGAACATCCATGGATGTTTGAAAATAACTCATATTATTCCTCTATGTGTATAAAATTCATGCATACACAAAACACTGAGTGAATCTGGATAACATACTTGTATTTCTAGGACAGCAGGGTGCAGCAGAAAAGTAAAGGGGTCCTATTGTCTAGATCCTTTTTTAACATTCTATCATAAACATTAGTGCTTACTGCTATATTTAATGACAGGGCTTGAGGCAACACTACATCTCCTAAAGGTCAGCTCAGAGAAAAGTTTGTTCCTTCCCTCCTCAGCGTGAAACATAGGAAAAAGTCAACACTTCTTTTAAACTTTAATAAAGGCTATGGAATCAGAGTGTTTCTCTACCAGAAATCAAAATCTTTGTACACGAGAATAGACAAATATTCACTGTAAGTCTCTCCTGGATATGAATTGTAGTGTTTGAGTCAGGAAATCTCGTGTTTTATCCCCAGGTAATCATAAAAAAAAAAAAATAGCCTTATGAATGCCACTGAGCATTAACACTAGTAATTCCTTAGTGATTTGGGAGGCAGTATTTTCCTCTCATGAAAATCAGTTACGATGAAACTTAATGTTAAATCTGGAGCACAACATGGAGAATTTTGAATTTTATTTGTTACAATGTTACTTTAAATAGTTCTCTATGCCTTCTCTAGTGTGTTTTAATCTTCTTTCACTGTTACTGCTTGGCAACCGTAGTATTTGTATTTAAGCTTTTTGTAGAATCACAGAAACCCTGAGGTTGGGAGGGACATTTAGAGATTGTCTATTCAAAACTCACTGGATATAACTTTTTTGCATTTTCTCAAAACTGAACAGTCCCAGCTCTCTCAGCTTTTCCTCCTTTAATCTCATAATGATCCTGGTGGCCCATCACTGGACTTGTTCTGGTATTTCTTGTATTGAGAAGCCCAAAACTGCATGCAACACACCAAATGTGTGCAACCAGGTATGAACATCTCTCAACTTTCTCTTAGTGCTGTACTATGTGCACCCCACAGGTCATTTTCTGTAAAGCTGCTTTCCAGCTGGTCAGCCTGCTATGCACTGTTGCCTGGAATTATTCCTTCCTAGTATGCAGGATTTCTCTTTGTTGAGGTTCACAAGGTTCCTGCTGGTCTTGTCCTTTTGAAAGACAGCACGCATACCTGGTTTATCAACCATTCTTGCTTTTGTATCATCTATATGCAAGTGAGGAGTGCACTGATTCCTGTTATTTAAGTCATTAATAAAGATGTCAAACAGCACTGGCCTGAGTATTGACTGCTGGAATACTAATGATCAGTCTTCAGCTAGGTGTTGTACTACTAATCCCAGTCCTCCAAGCCTTGCATTTCAGCCACTTATGAGTCCACTCCATTGTCCTCTAACTTATCTTCAGTAATCTGTCCATGAAAATGTTGTGGGAGACAATATTAAAAGCCTTAAAAAGAGGCTGAGATAAACAACCACTGCTCTGCCCTCAACCACCAATATAGTCTTCTCATCATAGAAGGCAATCAGGTTGGTGAAGTATGGTTTCCTCTTCATAAATGCATGCTTCATTTCCTTCTTGTTTTCAGAAATGGTTTCCAGGAGGATTTGTCTCTTCAGCTTCCCAAGGCTTGAGGTGAAGCTCACTAGCATCATGGCTGCAACCCATCTGTCCATTTTGGACATGCTATATGTCCATTTTTTAAAATTTTCCCCAACCCAGTCCTTTTAAACTGCATGTTATTCCTCCTTTTTCTGAAACTTTCCCTCTGGTGTGAGGAATCTAGGATTCCTTTAAGGACAGCAAAGACCAAAACAAAAAAGATATACACCCTCTTTTTCATATCTGTTATTTTTCTAACAAAATTACTGGAATATCCACATTGTTCTTGTTTGGGCCAGCAGATAAATTGGACATCTCTGTATTGTTTTCTAATCTTACTAGTCAAGAGGGGGATTTGGATGTCTATTTTGGTGCTCATACTTGTGTACTACCTTCCATATAACATATAAATTATTGGAGAAAACTTTTCATCAACCAGGAACTGTACAGAACCTAGTGATCAAGCATTAGTCTCTGCCTATAATATGAAGGCGCAGTATGTTGTCTAGACAAGACATTAACAAGGAAAATACACTCAACCAGGAAAATACATTGACAAAGAGAGAACAGACATTACTGACAGGCTCCTGAAACCAGCTTCACTTGTATAAAAATTTTAATATCTGCATACACTGTGTCTAGGGATGCCTTTGGTTTGTTAATATTTAACAGTTTTACGCAGGGAAGTTAGAGATTTGCACAGTTGTTGTTTGATCTTTCAGTTGATTTTAAATAAGATCAGCAGGATGTTTGCTACAAACAAAAGATCAGCCCTATTAGAATTCCTTTTGGCTAATTGAGTTTATCCTTCTGGTATCTTCATGAACATCAAAAGGTTAATCTGTCGTAACAGGTAAATCACCATGTCAGGCTATGTTGCTACACCAATACGGGGTATTAAATATCTATTAAGCCTTCAGAGTTAACTGCTTTTGGCACTCATTCATGCCAAAGATGGCCACATACTTTTGATGAATTCCAAACCCGCCAAAATTTAAAGGCTTTGTGAAACTGATTTTCAATATCAATAGTTTGAAAGTACCATAGCTAGGTGGATATAAGTGCTAATGCAAACGTACTTGTACAACAGGCATAGCCCTCCAGCTGCTTCTTTCATCTAGATGTCCTGTGTAAAACTCAGCAAAACCTCGCTTTTACTAGTGCAATAGATTATGTTTACATCACTCAGAAAATGTTACTTCTAATAGAAAGCCCAGGTATGTTTCTGGCTTGAACAGAGGAGGACCAACAGAAATCTGTAGCACAACTATGTCAAAACATACATGGTTATGCCTTTAAATGCTTATTACTGGAACCATGAACTGTTGCTATTCTATGTCCATATTTCTGTTCCAGCAGCTTCTAGAATATTATGCTTCCATTTTAGTTTCAGTGATAAACTGCTGTAAGGTTCTGCAGATTATTTGGCTATGCACATGTTAATTTACCATGGTGGTGAAGTTCAATTCTGAGAAGCTTGGAAGTACCACAGTCCTCTGGTATATCTTCACTTTTCCTACTGAGTTAAAGCAATTTTGTGTTCACAGGTGCTGACTGACCCTTACAAAAAGATGATAATTGTCTTAGTGGAGTGCTTCATTTCATTCCCCTTTTATCCCAAAAAAAGATAAAATATTTTTGTGATTTAGATACTGATACATGGCAACAGAGCATTGTTACAAACTGCATGTTAGGAATGCACACGACTTCTCAAGGTGGGAAAAGTGCATTTTTTTCCCAAACAGAAAGGGGAATAGCATCATGGCTGCTGCATATTTCCTGGTTCAAAAATTCTCACTGTTAAAATCCTTTAAAAGATTATTTTACTTTTAAATCAGTCCTTGTTTTTTTACTGTTGCCCTATGGATTCTCCCAAGATTCTGCAATACAACTGATATATTTCAATTTACTGAAGATGAAATTTGAGAATTAATACTAAATATATATTTAAGCCAATATTTTTTCATCCTTCTTATGCTGTCATTTTTTTATACACTCAGTTTCTTAGGACTGCTGTGAAATGTTTTTCATGAGCATATGCAGTGCAGTGTAGAGCGCAAGGAGACTCTACAGACATGTTTGAAAAGTTGTAGTAATAAAATATCTGCCATATGGCTGCATTAGCATTAGAAAAATGATAAGCAATTAAACAACTGAAAAATTATAGAACATACAAGTTAAGATTCACTAAACTGATCATGCAGTTTTTGTCATTGCAACTGCTATTATTTTTCTGCGATTGTCTGTTTTAAGAAAAGTCATGGCGAGAAGACAAAGGCAAATAGCTCATGAACTTCAGGGTTCTTTGACTTCTCTATAAATGGGTCTTTCTGTGGACAGTATTTCACCAGGAATAGCCTGGAATACAGCCATTCTAGCCAAAGCCACTGAAGACAGGCTGTGAAACTCAAAGAAAATAACTGTGGTTGACAAAAACATTTTAGAGGACCTTGGGCAGTTATGACATTTAAGGACTACTAAGGTATGTCATGTCTCCAACAGTTAAAACACATAACAAAACTTGAAAATGCTGCAAAAACAGTTGTGCAAGACCTGTTTTCCTCAAGTATTTACTAGTTAAAAGAAAACCATTTGCTATAAAACAAACACTCTAGTGCTTTTCCATGCCAAATACCTGCTTTTTATATTCTCACTTTCTAGCAATACACTTGTTTAACTCAACTAAATGATAGTTTTTCAAGGAATAGAGGATTATGATAACCAAAGAATAGTGGTACAAAAGTGAACTGCTTCTTATCTCTGTGCTAGTACTGTTAGTCTTCAAGTCTGTCAGGAAGACAAAGGCACAGAAACAGTCCTTGTGACTAATACTGGATTCTCTATGCAGTCTGGAAAACTGTTGGCTTAGAGAAGTTCTAGCCAGTCTCCCTTGCCTTGAATTCTGGAATGTGAGGAGTAACTGGCATCTATTGTAATGGTTCTAGACCTGTATAATTGGAAAATAAACCCTTGAAAACATAGTCAATGAGAGACAGTGACAGCTAGAATTCTACAAGACCAATTGAACTGAGATACACTATTATTGTTACAAACCAAAATTAACCATTTTTTAACACACAGAATATCATAGTTTGAACAGTGGCTTAGAAAAACCAGCAAGTGCACGGAAGTATCAGAAAAGAACTAAAGCAGCAGTAAATTTTCAGATTAAAACAACAATGATTAAAGAAATGGTGGACTCCCAATCTAGTGAAAAGGATGGTCAGTATTTAGACAGCATCAAATTCATTCTGTATAGCTGTTGATACCACCTTCCCTGCATTAATTTGAGCTACGAATTGCTGAAGAGAAATATTTTCTTCTTTCCAGCCACTTTTTTTCTGGTAACCTTGTAGAAGGACTGAGTGGAAAGTTGCTGTGGTCACTCTTACTGCACTCAGACAAAGCTGATATTGAACTTTTTACCTTTTGGTTATGCTTTTGATCTGTAGCCTACATGATCTCATTAAGATCATCTTATTTAGCTTAAACTTCAGATACCTGACCATTTCTCACAGTAGCCCCAGGCAGGGTGCTGTATAATACTGTTCATGCCGGCTTCCTGGCATAGCAACATGTCATGAAGTACCTCTAAGGATATGACAGAAGTGTTAGGTTAGAGAATGAAAGCTGGAATAGAGAGGCTCAAACATTTAAAAGAGTTTGCAAGGAGAGACTGTTACCCATCAACTGATAGGACACTAAATCCAAATTACTCAGGAATGCCCAGCATGGGTGCCAGACACAGACTGTAATAAATCTTATGTCAGGCATTAGGAACACCTGGTTTCACATGAGAACACCTTTCTTAGGTCCATCTAAATCAAAATTCTTTCTCCCCCTTGCCTGCACTGATCTCTATCTATCCAGGAAAGGAAGGGGAAGAAAAAAAGGGAGGTGACCTCATTATGGGTCATGTCAGCCTCACTAATACAAAATAGGTAACAGGCAGAAGAGACAAAGAGGAGAGGGTTTAACCAGTGCAATAGCTCCCGACATCTGCCTTGTGGTTTAAGAGAGGCGTCTTTAACAACTGCCTCAAAATTGGCACATGTCACAACACTGGATTTTGTCAAGCCCATACATCAGACAGCAGATGAGCTTGATGGTCATGAGTCCATCCATTAAAAGCTTTTAACATTGCTGACCTTGTGGATATTTTGGGTCCATTGTTCTACTAAAGAAGAAGAGGGAAGATAAACACAGTTCAGATACTGTCAGTTCCACTGATCTAAATCAGAATAGCGACAGTGATTTCAGGGACCTGAGTCTGGGCACAATGACCATGGTCCTATCCCACTTTTAAAGGACAAAAAAATAACTCCTAAATTAATTTTTTTAAACAAAGTCATGAGCCCTACAATAAACTGTTTACAGATTTTTATTTTTTAGCTTTGCTGACTGAGAAGGTGTAAATTCCCTGGAATATCAGCAGGATCTTTGTCCTCCAGCCTGCCCTCAAAAAAACTACTTAATCTCTCAGAGATTTCTACTGTTCCGTGAAATTCTGTTGATATTAGTCAATAGACTCAAAATTTACCGAGGAGGGAGAGATATACACACATGCACACACAGAGATAGAAAATGATTCTATGGGCTTATTCCATGGGAAGCAGCTGGGGTTGTGTTTCAGTGTGCTGTCCATATTTTTTCCAAGTTTCCTCTCCTTCTCTCTTTTTATTTTTTTTCCCATAAACCTTCCCTGTTTTAACCTCACACTATGCCTCTTCCCTTTAAAAGGACTGCCATGAGCTCTTCTGAGAGAATTTTCCATGTGATGGGTAAACATGTGACCCAGTTACAAATAACAAATGTATTCATGAGCTCATGGTGGTCTATAGATACATGACTGTCCCAGTGTTGTTGCCTGTCAGCATCTGTTGCAAACAGACATCTAGTTATAACCCTGGAAAACGCACCTATAAATTACTGTAATCCCAAAGGCCTGTTTAGAGCATTACATAAGGAAGGAAACAGAATTAAGTCTTTACACTTGCATTCAATAACAGTTTGAAGCTAAAAGTCTTCCCTATTGCACCTTATGAGCAGCAGCTGTATTCCCATGAGTTCCAGGCAGAAGGCCCACTCCATGAGCCAGCGCAACACAGCTTAGCCACCCACATTGTTGGCTGTGTCTAAAAGGCACTGAAAAGCCTGCCACATAGGATCATTCCAGTAATGGTTCTCACTGGGCTACCTGACCTTCTCTCCCTTGTCTAAACAGCAGCACCACAATTCAGTGCATTCAAAGCTACAGGAGCTGCTGAGAAACTTCACAGTAAATTAAGTGCAATTAGCAGAGCAAACATCACCACTGCTAGCCTCATAGTTCTGTAATTATTCTAACCGCACATATTATTTGGGCCATTTCTCAAATCAGTATTCTTTGTAAATGAGTATCATTGTAATAAAGTCTCTTTTCAAACAGAGTATGCCAGGGATGTCTCCAACCAGGGATATCTCCAAGTAGAGGTTAGATCTTCCCAGTCAAGTAGATATTGCAGTCCCACACTGGTGAGAGTACCCATCAGACTCCATCAGGTGAATGCTAGAAGGAAAGCTATAGAAAGAACCCATGGCCTGGTTCATCCTGACCAAAGCAGTGGTTAGATATTGAATTTTTGACTGGTGTCCAGATGGTACTGCAATACAGACAGCAGGAGAAAATCTGGCTAGTGGTACAAACAGGCATTTGTCAGACTGCCCACAACCAGCAGAGGATCTCACTCAGATGTGCTGACCATCACCAAGTCTGTGAAACTCAGTGCTATCATGGGATGATGTGGCTGAAGTTCACGGCCTTTCATACACAACTCAAGACAGATTTTCTCACTGCTTGGCAGCCCCTGTTCATTAACTGTTGCTGCTTATGAAAGCCTTAGGCTGGCATCTAACAAGCCTCACCAAAAGATTGAGCCCAAATGGGAGCCTGCCTGGCTAGACTGAATGCTGGTATTTAGTGTCTGAAGTGCATCAGTGGGACCACAGAGACATAATTACATTTTTAGTACCATCATAACAGCTACTTGGTATGAGACATGGAATGAGCAAACATTTTCAGTACCTCAGACTCCTTCTGAAGCCAAAGGGTCTGCCCAGTTTTGCAATGTCTGGGAATTTGTTAACTCTGCTGCTGTTTTAAGGCTCAAATACAGGTGAAGGTGACTAACTTCAGGCAGCAGGGGTCAAAAAACTGAAGCCAGTACAGCTAACAGTGTAATTATTTGAAAAGTTTCATCACCTTCTCTATTATAAATTGACTGATCTCAACTGAGTTAAACTTGTGGCAATTTGTTCCTTTTTCTGCCACATAATATGGGTGAACTGAGGACTAACCTGTTGAAAGCAATAAAATCTGTAAGTGAAAAGTGACTGGAAATGACAACATGTCCTCGCAGAAACAAAGTACGGTAATACAAGTTAACATTTGTGATAAGCCTCTCTGCGTATCAGAGGCCAGGCATGGGAAGAAAAGATAGCAAAGGGGATTATTTGTAGTTAAGGTAGTGGTTTCTAACTCTTTAGTTCACAGTTTGCTACTACTAAAGGTTTCTTACATAAAAATAATTTAGATGAGGGAATTCCAGATGCATATCTTTTTTAGAGAGGAGGGGCCACTAGGTGGCACAAAAGTTGCCTAATTTCAGCAAATTGTCTGGTTTTATGATTGGAAAATGGCATTCCAAAAGGTGAACTACAGCTTTATAATTACTAATTGCAATGCAAGCAGTAAAGGTTGTAATTCTTAAAGCCCACCCAGTACTACTGAATTATATGATGAATGTGGTTTTGTTCTTTTTGTCTCTTCCCTCTTAAGCTGTCTCATTTGTCAAAGAAATTCTTACATCGATCTCACAGAAAGAAAGACAATTCTGAAAAATAAGAACAGAAAAAAATAAATTAATCCAACACAATGCTTCTTGTATCACAAACCAAAAATGCATAACCAGAAAGAGCTGACAGGTTCGTTGTACTAAAATGAAGTATGATATGCCAAACTATAGTATTGTGCACTGCTGTGTAGTACAGTCTACAGTGAGACCCACTGGCAGGACATCCTGACTTTGAGAATATAGGACTATTTTTGAAAGTGGTGATAATGACATTGGAAAGAAGACAGGAAGAATAGAAGAACATATAATGGTAGATGTCACAGCAAAAGTATTTATACCCACAGAGACGGTCAGCTAAGGTAGGACTCATCCTTACCAATGATATCTCAGAGGTATTTAAATATCATCCTCATTAGTTAATAAACCAGAAGCAATTGAAGATCAATCCCTTTGCTCTAAGAGGAAAGGCAAGGTGGACATACAAAATGGTGCACAAATTGGGGCTGGGTCTATCAACTGTCTGAGCGATGCCTTATACAATACACAAACATCCACGGAGTCATTCTGGTCAAGGAGAGTCAACTTACAGTTTGAAATCAGTTTTAATGAGAAGACTTTGATGGGTATTATGTCAGCTTCTTTCAACCTTGGCTTTTTGATTGACTGCGGAGGACTGTCCTTTAGATGATAACAAGGATATTGTCAGTCCTGTGCAGATAGTTTGCACCAGGCTTAAATACAAAAGCAAGCAGTGTGAATATCATTCATGCTCTTTCTGGATCAAAATTAATTTCAATTTGAATTAATTTCACTCTATGTAGTATTTAAAAACATTTATGAATGGCACACAATCAAAGTGAGTTGCTCCTGCTGAGATCATCCATGAGCCTGATCATGAATGCCTGAGATCAGCAGTGTGGGATGCAGAATGCTGTCACTAGTATTGATTACAGCAGCTTTCTGAAAAGAAGGGGTAAAGACTGATTTCCTACATCGGTCATGCAATTTACAGGAAGAATTTTCAGAAGAACTTCAGTGCTCTTTTTTTAAATTCAGCAGAGAATTTCACCTTTGTTGAAAGGGAACTGCATTAGACTGCTGCAATGTGTTTAAACCCCTATATCTTACGCTTTTCTGCTGGAATGGGAAGGATAGTAAAATTATTAACAAATTAAATCACAGCTGGCTTCTGTTTTTAAAATATTTTTTGAATTAGGAAAAGGGAGGAGATGAGGACAGAAACTGTTGGAGAAACCCTCTTTTGACTTTCAGCCCTTTTTATCACTTTCAACAAACATGATAAAGCACTATGTATATTTAAGAAGTCATTAAAGATGACTTCCTGCTTTCTCACAACTGGTGATATCTACTAACACCTCGCAACTTTATCAGAGCACAGCAATTTCTACACTTCGTATTGAATATTCAGAGTACTGAAAACTTTATAACATATTAGGGAAAAAAAAGTATTTTTTTTATAGGAAGAGTAAGTTTTTTAATTCTACAGTAGCACCTCTAAGTAGAAAATGCTTACAATCCCTCCCCAGGCCATTTCTTTAAATGGAGTTATGACTGAGGCATGCAGTAAGCTAAGATTTTTATTCTCTTCCTGAAATGTACAAATTATGAGGATTATTTCCATACTCTTATCCACAAAATATGTATCTATTGCATGATCAGGCTGAAAATATCATTTATCTGCTGGGTAAAAAAATTCCTGATTCCCAAGAGATTGTACTTGATATTAGCATTCCACTGTTAAGTGGTTTATAAAGGGTTACTAAATAATTAATGGATCTTATATGCACATTTCAGATGCGATACTTATCAGTATGTGGAATTATATTTTGTTACATACTGTTGAGATGTAATAGTCCATTTATTAAAACAGCTGCAAATAATTTTGCCACCCTTTCTACATTCCTTATAGCTGAAAGAATAACATGAAGTGTGACCAAAAAAGGAAGAAATCTTCCTGTCAAACTAAAATTCGTTTTCTGCCTCAGCCATACAAGTTAGTTTAGTCCAGTTTTGGGGTGATCCTGACTAATCATTCAGTTTTATCATTATTTTTTTAATTCTAAGATCTATTAAATCAGATACTAATCACTAAGATTTAAAATCCTTAATGTGGGAGAGGAACAAGCCCCTGGAACAACAGGGACAGATTAGGATTTGATTACAAATATTGAGGAATTAAACCTACATATTGTAACCTCAGACATATGTAAGAAAGATTTACAGTACAATATATCTTGTCCTTTTCCTACCATATCATTCACTGGGAAATTGGAACATACAGGAATTCTTGTGAGTTGCTGAGCATTGTATAGATCAGGTATACAATTTTCTGCCCATTTTAGATAGGACCAAACCAGATTGTGAAGGATTATTTTAAGAAAATATTTTTTGAGCAGACTCTAAGTAGAAGGGATGTATCTAACTGTACCAGCAAAAATCATTAACTCTGTTTTATTCAAGCTATAAGTGGATAAAATCCTTCTACCTGAATTGGCCATTGGCTTCACTGCTCCCCTGCCTAGGGATTCTGATTGACCAACTGATAAGTGTAGTTATTGGACTGTAAGACAACTCTGCGCTTTGCCACACATGCACTCACTCTGCCACAAGACACTCCCTCATATTTGTGGCCACAGAACAGAACATCTAAGCTTCTGCATTGTCACCCAAATCCCATGGCATCTGATCGAATTTGAGGTGCAGGTGCATGTCATTCTCTTGGCTATGCAACAGAATGACTACCTGGGGCATAAAGTTGGAAGAAGGAAACAATAATACTTTAAGACAGTAAGATCTGCAAACTAGTTCTGTTAACCTCCCTCAAGAAACCAGGAAGTCTGCAGTATCATAGAACAGGTTGAGTTGGAAGGGTCTGTGAAATCATCTAGTCCCAAGTTTCTCACATTTTCATGTTTAACCTAACCCTTACATTTGTCATTTCCTTTAGTCTATCATGGCATTTGCAATCCTTGTCTCATTAAGGCCTTTAGACTGAGCTTCTTAATTGAGCTTCTTCTCAATTAAATCCATTCTAGAAAATCAGGAAATCTGTCCAAAGTATTTCTTTGAAATAGGGATCAAGTCTGTCTTAAGACTTTTACCATTCAAAGTTGATTTATTCATTTCAGAAAAATGTAATGATGTAATGATTAACAGCAGTGACTGTAGTAGTAGTAGCAGCAGCAGGAGCTGCAGTAGCAGCAGTAGTATTACAAAAAAATACACTTTGTTCAGGACTGAAGATTAAAATAGTTTGTTGGTTTGGGTTATTTTTTTCAGGAAATAGGAAAAATAGCTAGTTGAATAGTAATAGAGGAGGTGGTAACAATGAAGGGGAAAATGAAATAAAGGCAGTTCAAAACACAGCAGTTATTTTACCTTAGACCAGGATCTAAACTGATTTGAGTTGCCTGCTTACTTCAGTTTGCCAGATTATCACCCACCATTAACTGAAAATTTCTCTCACTGTACGTTAGGGGCTCATTAAGATTTTATTTTTACCAATAAAGCCCATATTGCTTGCACTTGAGTTTTCTCCAGTTTATTGTTGAAAAACTCAAGTCTCTGGACTGGCTGGGGGATTTCCTAGATTCCCACAACATTCTCCATCTCTTCCATAAAATCTAAGGGGAAAATTGTGACCCCTGAAAAAAATGACAAAACTGATGTTAGTACAGTAAATCAGAGTTTCAGTTGCACACTACAGGTCTGAGATCATTATCTTTATCTCTTTCTAATTTTGCAGTTTTATAACACTTCCAAAGGATTTTGTGCAAATTAATTAATCAATGCATAGCATTTTCTTTGTAGCATAAAAAGCTATTTTTTTAAACTTAATCATCCCCCCTGTCAAGGAGCTTAAAAAGAATATGTTGAGAGGTTTTCCTCTTGATTAAAACATAAAATATGGCAATAAATATTTTTTATTGGTTGTAATACCTTTACTTTATTAGGAAGATAACAGACTGCTGGTTAACTGGTCATGAAATATTAATTAAAAAGAAAAATATATGATAGGGAGTTATTTCTGTTGTGTCTGCCTTTTTTTTATGTCCTCCTCCTTTCTTATAAAAGTCTGAGCTTTTCTGGTTTGTTTCTTATTAACTACATTTGATGTACCGAAGCCAATGCAGAGAAGAAGCAGATATTGAACTGATGTTAGCTCTTCATCTACCTGCTTTTCAGTGCTATTTCATCATCCTGTCCCTGAAACATATGTTTGTTTTCTTTATGTATTTAGAACTAAATAATTTTCAGCACTGATTTCAGAGAACATCTTTATAGTATCTAATATAAAGTATCTGAAATGTACACATGGGCATGAGCTTAGTGTTGATAAGGAAGAACTGAAGCATGAGATAAAATGCCTTCCTGAACTGAGAGGAGGGAGGGGGTTCATTTCAAAAATCAGTTACCCATGTATTGTAATTATTGTGATAAAAATACATCCAAAAATTCATAGTAAGTTCTACATTTTGACAAAGCCTTTATGCTCCAAAGAGATTGATTGTACACTAACAACACATTATAATATTTAGAATATTTAGAAAATAAATTCTTAGCTTATTTTTAGGTGTGCCTTTACAGGTATTTTTCAGGTGTGCTTTTTATTTCTAACTCCGCCAATCTAGATAATTGGGTATCTTACATGCCTACTTTTCATTTCATAAAAAAAAATCTTATTACTGTAAAATTCCATTACTCTCATGCCTCCCGATGTAGTACAATGTTAAGTACACTACAATACTGAGTCCCAGATGGAATACAATGCTGTAATTCAATTGAGGGATCCTGCTAATGTCCCACACTGAAGAACATAGCTTAAGGGTTTGAGTGTGGCAGCAAACCTCTCAGCCTGGAGACTGAATTACAACCTGACTATTCAATCTGGGCCTCTCTGCAGTTGTTTGTAACGTACAGGATCCTGATTATTGGTAATACATCGGCAAAACAATTATTACAATAAAAAAACAGTAAGTAAGAGACCTGTAAATTAATGGTTTTTTTCCAGGAGAAATATACTTTTTGAATGTTAAGTACTGTGGGTGGATTCAGGTCTTGATTTAGTTGTGGAGATAGTCATAAGTATTACGATCTTCTCACTTTAGATTACTAATACCACATGTTTGATGCTGAAGCCACCTGCCAAACTTCCACCTGACTCTTGAAGCACCCAAAATCTACAGACCTACAGTTTGCAGCAAGTAAACTACTTGTCACAAGCAGTTCTGTCTGCTGACTGGACCTTCAGAAGTGCTTCAGTCATGGCAGAGCTGCACACCTCATGTTGAAGCCCTTTCTGGATCTACAAACAGCAAATTCCTCTCCATCTCTTCTTTAGTTTCTGACAAGAGACAGACAATGATCAGGCTGCACACAAAGCCAGGCTCATTTAGAAGACGTACCACCCCAATTATCTGCTTTTTTGCTAGTATCTTCCTAGGTAGTAGGTTCAGCCAGAGACATGGATGACTTGTGGCTAGCTCCAAAGAAAGAGCTCAAGCTATGAGTCTGCTGGAGGTCAGGCTTATGAGGCACAACAGTGCAGCTCCAAGTGTGATGGAACCAATCTATTAGGTTCCTGCTGCCAGATAGAGTTAGATCTGTCCTTTCCTTGCTCAGTCAGCCCTCTTCTCTTGTATGGACCCTGCCACAGGCCTGATCCTGCAAACAAGACAAGACAAGGAGCTAAACCAAACAAAAAATTAGACAAAAATCCAAATAAATTAGACAAAACCAAAATAAAGAGTTTTAAAATGCATTACCTCCTTGAAACATTTCATAAAAATATCAAACACACACATCTGGTACTAGCTCAAGGGTGGCAACTGGGATGTGTATCTGGGCTTAAAAGAAGAGATAATCAGAGGTGCTACTCCAGTCCCTTTTGTTGCTTGTGTTCTGTTTTTAGCAGAATTTTTAAAGACCAGTGGAGCCAGGAAAAGAAAAAGTAAGCATAGCTCTCTAGCTTATTGATTACAGCACTCTGTCAAATATTTATTTTAAATCAGAGAAATTTAAATAGGGTGAAAAAAAAGTCGAGTAGTACTGTAGAACAGCATTTTTACAGCCCTGTGGCAAAGTTAACTGAAACTTCCTTGGTCCCTCAAACACTACCTGGTTGAACATAGGAGTTGGTTTTCAAACCATAGCAATCTGCTAACTTTCCAGTGCAGAATGCACCCATACTAGATTAATACATCAGAGTTATGTGGACACCAAGGGAAAAAATGTAATTGGTAAAATGAATGGCCTTCACTGTCACAACAGAGAGAAATGAGACCTGGAAGGAGGCTTGTTACAGTACACCCTTGTGAGCTGAGGTGCACTGGGTGTGCTGGAGCACTAGGTCATTTGAGTGTTACCAAGTTTAGGATTACCAGGTTCCTCTCTCATGTCCTCCTTGTTGTCAAGCAATCTGTACCTTCATAGAATTACCAATAAAACATTCGTAGAAGCAGATTAGGTTTTAAAATCTACTTAATGTAGCGTGAAATTTAGAGTGTATGCTCCAGCGATCAGAGCTGCAATGTTGACCCATTATGCTCTGCAGTCACATTCTTCCATTTTTACCCTTTGAAGCCACAAGGGGAGGGGGAACAAATAATACACACACATTTACAACAAATTTCTCTTGTGTTATTCTCTTAAAATAGGGCTACAGCTTTTGCTGCCTGTGAGAGATTGCTCAGAGCTTTGGTTAACTTTGCTTAAAGGTCTAAATATTCATTGCAAAGGTATCTCATGGCTATTCAGTGTGCTTGGTGAAAGAGCTGCATTGGGTTTTCAGACTCATGGAAAGGAAGCAACTTCTTAGTTCTTCAGTGCTGGAGCTCTGCAGAATTGGTATGTCACCTTAAGTGAATTTAAAAAAATTAAAGTCCGGGAAGCAGTGTGGTTGCTACAGCTTGTGTTATGTGCCAGAAAGCTGCAGCTGCATTAAAAAAATTATATGTAAGACATTTTGCCATGCTTTAGCAATTATGTTATTAAATATGAAATACTTTTAACATATTCATCCTCTTCTCTGGATTGGTAAGAAACAAATAGCACACACTCAGTAGTCAAAAATTCTAACAAGACTGTTTAGACATGTGAACTTTGTATTTAATCTCTAATTGGATATTCCAAGGGATCCTAGCAGCTACCGTATCTTTGCAATTCTGGCCCTAGACTGAGTTTTCATTCTTAAGGAGAAGTGCAGCAAATCGTAGCTTCAATAATAATTATTAGGTGGACAAAAGCAAAGATCAATTTGTGTTAATATTACAAAATGGATGGTTACATGCACAATCCTACTTGAAAAATCTGAAGATACACCTTAATCTGACTCACTGAGACTTGGATCCTGTCATATAATAGAGTCTCATTCGGATTGGACTGTAGCAAAATAAGATTCTTGATTTTCATTCTTGCTTAGTTAAAGAGTTTTTGAAGAGTTCTGTCCTACTGTGTCAAGTCAGGAAGTATTCCCAGTGTGTAAACTGGGCAGTGCTTTCTCCTTAGCACTTGTAGAAGTTGAATTACTGTCTTGATTTTGATGAGAAAAGAACTAAGATATGCAAGTGTGACTAAAGAAATTTCACAGTGAAATAGAGACTTCTGTATTAGGGAGCGGTCTTCGATGTTTATCTGGCAGACTAGAGTTTTCCTAATTTTGGTTATATAATCTAAAAAAATACATTAAACTTCTGATCCTGTAGTTTTTGCAAGAACACAGACCCTAATCACACATCTTGCAAAACTCTTATTCCATCACAGAGACACCTTGAAAAATCAAGTATATTCTTTTAATGTTTCTGTTCAACACAACAACTTAATGTGGTTTGAGACCTACTGCCATGTATTAAAGCCTTCAACAAAAGACCAAATAGTTTTAATTTCAGAAAGCATTCAGAAGTAACTGCATCCCACACATGTATTTTTGTTATATTTTTTAATTCCTCATCACAGAAATGCTACAGTCTCTACAATTGCAAAAGATCGGGGTTACTGTTAATTAACTCTTTATATGACATAGTCTGATGAAAAGAAGAAATACAACTCTCAACGTTTTAAAAACCCAATACTAGGCATATACATATTACACCTGCTGCTGAGCTATTGTATTTCCTACATTTGGTAGCCCTCTCTCAGCATGAAACTATTTTCTGTCGTATCTTCCACTATGAGAGTACTGTTAGAGGACAGCAATCTCATTTCTCATATTCCACTGACATCAGTGAAACAGCTCTGAGGGTACAGAGATGTAACTGCAACAGACTGTGGCTTTGCCCACTGAAGTGAGGACAGCACTCAAATAGACATGCATGACCCTACCTGGTCAGAAGTTTAGCGATAATGGGATGGGGAGGAGTTAGAGCAGCAGCAATACTTTCATTTGAACCCCCTGCTGTACACTCTGGATGGTGGGATGCTGCAATGACCACACAGCTGGGCAGTTGTTTTCACACCATAGTGGTTGTGAGACATTAATGGTCCTGACAGCCCAGACAGTGTCTAATGTTTTTCTTCATACCCCCTCAAGTCATTAAAAGGACAATCCTGGCTATCGATTCAAAGCAAACATTTCCAGCCTTTCTGGTTTCGGAGTCAGAAAGAGAAAACCTAAGAGGGATTATTAAATCTCATGCTTTTTAAGACAATCAATTGATTTTGTGGAGTATGGTTCATTATTCTTCAGTGCTTGGGTGTGTGTTTTCTTATTAAACACCGTCAGTAAAATTACACAATAGAAGGTGGTTGCATCTCTGTTGGGAAACTGGAATTTTCCCCTGCGTAACAAGCTCTGGGTTCTGTGGGACTTGGTATATAAGCCAGAAGATTTCTGCATTACAGCATCAGGTTATCATAACCTATCTCCCCCTCCTTCCTACCCCCAGAACTCATCTATATGCTAATTTAATGTGACTAATGCCGCCCCACAATATAATGGCTCTATGTTTTCAGGGGAGGAAAGAAAGTGGAAATAAGCTGATGCTCTTGTTTGATTAGTGCAGTGTCTTCTGACAAAAATCACAGATTTCTCATGATGAGGTTTGATTTTATCAGCCCTCTGACTCCATCTGGTTCAGGAGTTGACAAAGCCTTGCAGTTAGATCTCAGTTTACATTCCTGTGAGTTAAGTATCAGTTTTTTAAGGAAATGTAAAATACCTTTTTTGTCACCTCGCCTTTGTGGAAATAATTCTAATGAAGTTCAATTGTTTGTTTAAAGAGAAAGACACCACTTTCACTGTCAGGGGCTAACAACTATTGTATCCACATCTGACAGAGCTCCCCGCTGAGTTACAAGTTACCTGAACTAACTGGGATTTGGCTCCTGGTCCTTTCTGGTTCAGTCATACAGCCTGGGGAGCTTTCAGTTTCTTCACAAACATGTGCATTGATAGTCCCTCTGTCCCTTTCCCCCTTCCTCCCTCACACTCACTGTAATGCTATTAAGATATCAAATACAGCAATTACAACAAGGAAACCCTAATTAGGCAGCAGCAGCTTCTGTAATAAAGGAATCAAAGAAATCTGAAGAAAGAGCTAAGAGGAAAGACAATAGAGGCTTTCAAATCACAGATTTGTTCTTAAAGGACTGCTCAATGCCAATAGTCCTCCATTAATTTCCCTTCATCAGCTTTCTCTGTACTTTTCTAGGACAAAAGAAGTAATACCAATATAGAGTCCTGTGGCCATAATCAAATAATAATTGGCCTCAGAGATCACTTATGACAATCAGGGAAGTAATAAGGTTTCTGAATAATTATGAATAATTAGGCACATTTATGAATAATTACATTGTTAATAACTATCTAACACATCCAGTTTTTAAACTGTAATTCAGTCATTATTGATTGGTTAGCTATCATCATCACTGCTGTTTCCCTACTCATTAAAGTCCTGATTCAGCCAGGAGCCCTACAAGTCTGCATTTATTCTTTTGGCATGCCTGTAAAGGGGTTTTATTGCTACAGCTTCTGAATCTCAAGAAAGAGGAAAACTGCACAGAAAACAGATTTTGGTAAGTATAGGGAGGGACATTTATGGAAAGAAAATGTCCACACACATTCTATATGTGATATTAAGAAAATTAGTACAAAGGCACTGTAAGTGCAGAAAACAGGATTACAGTATTATGTCTGGAACTTCCTGTGATTGCACAGTAAGGTCTTTGAGGTGTGGACCATCTCCTCAAGATACTTCCCAGCAGCATAGGTAGAAATAAACATTGTTCAAAGAACTACAGAATCACAGAGTTGGAATGGATCATCAAAGGCCATCTAGTCCAACCCCTCTGCAGTAAGCAGGGGAGACATCCTGTACTAGATCAGGTTGCTCAGAGCTTCATCACGTCTGGCCTTGAATGCCTCCGGGGGTGTGGCCTCCACTGCTTCTCCAGGTGAACTGTGTTTCCAGTGTTTCACCACCCTCATGGTGAAGAACTTCTTCCTTGCATCTGCTCTAAATCTAATCTAGGCCTAGGACATGTAATTCCTTCCCATGAAGTAAAGGGTCAGGGAGCTAGGTGGTATTGCTGCTGCCAGCTCAAGCAGAGTAGGGAGGAAGTCTTGCCAGTCGCTGCGGTGGGAGACCACGTGGGCCCACCTCTCAACAATGTAGCAGCCACCACTCCCATTAGCATTTCTTTCAGTGCTTTTCCAAAATTCAGACAAAATGGGAGAAGACAGCAGGATTGCCAGGGCTCTAGAAATTGCCAGGGGAAACTGCTGCTCCAAACTTCTTCCGATCCTCAGCAAATATGTCTAAAGATGTCTCTGGTTATGTAAATTAGGTGTCTAAGTGGATGAGAATGCTGCTGGCAAGGCTAATAATAAAGGGTAATACTGTGTTTATCATCATCCAAAATACATCTGTTTTCAGGGACATTTCATCAATTTTACACTGATAGGAAAAAGTGAGGTCAATCATTCAAGAGAAAGCGGATTGAGTATCCCAATTTTTAAACAAGTACTACTTTCTGAGCTGTTGCTGCTCCTCTGACTTATCAGCACGTATCATCTGGAAGAGCTGGGACTGACACAGAGAAAATGTGAATCATGTTTTCGAGAAGTATTTAGAAGAATGAAAAATGCAGATCAGATGCTGTGAAAACAAAGTAATGCTTCAGGATGGACATTTGACAGTCCATGAATCCAGGATATTTCATACTAGATTTAAAAAATTAAAAAACAATACAAAAATAAAACCTAGTTGATTATTTCCAAGTGGAAACCAGTGAAAAGTGGTGTTCCCCAAGGATCAGTACTGGGACCAGTACTATTTAACATCTTCGTAGGAGATATGGACAGTGGGATTGAGTGCACCCAAGTGCCTTTTGCAAATGACACCAAGATGTGGTGCAGTTGATACACCTGAAGGTAGGGATGCCATCCAGAGGGACCTTGACAGGCTTNGTCCCTGCCTATGGCAGGGGGGTTGGAACTCGATGATCTTTAAGGTCCCTTCCAACCCAAACTATTCTATGATTCTATGATTCTATGATTCTATGATTTCCAGGGCAGGAGTAGCTTTCTGAATACTTTTGATGGTATATCTTTATTATTATAGTGCTTACAAATCCTAACATACAGGATAGTAAATTATTCAGATCTAAAAACAAGTGCCTAAATCACGCCAAGTATTACTTTGTAAACAAGTATTAACAGAAAATAAATGTAAGTACTCTACCTGTTTGGCTCTCTACATGTTTATCCATTACCATGAAAAGAATACTGACTCGTTTACCCTTTGAAGTTGTTTATTTTCTGCATTTTCTCCATAGCTGCTCTGCACTATTTTTATATTTCAAAGCAGAAAAAAATAAGAGAGTTTTTTTTAACAAAACTTGCTAAGGATGTGGCTCAGATCTTTTTTCAACTGCAAGGATTAATGCAGCCATCTTCAAGTATAGTGTTTCTCATTGACTCTTCCTGAAGACTCAGAAAGGAGAATAGTCAAGACCACTTACCAGGAAATTAAGGGACTGAATGTTAAATGTTTGTTAAGCTGGAAGTGACCATTTCTAAAAAGCAGAAAAAGCTCCTACCATATAATTCTGAGATGACAGCCATAAAAGACTGGCACTTCTACTTTGTTTTTGGCATGCTAAGAAATGGCATGGAAAATGGCTGAGAAAAACAGTACACTTTTTAGAGGACAGAAGTGACAAATCTCTCCCAAATCTCTAGAAGATTCCAGTATTTTCATATAATGTCTTAGTAAACCGTAGAACTTAGTACCACCAGATGTTGTGAAGATTAACAGGTTAGGTGGATTCAAAAAATAGGGAAAGTCCATGTGGGAAAGGTCCATTTGTAGACCTCTAGATCACACACTTTAAACTGGAGGAGATTGCAACTATCCCATGCCGTATGTGGACTTACACTTTTTCCTAAAAGATTAAACCAAGAAAATTTAGGTTTCTGTAGCAGTGTAGTCATTAGTCCAGTGTTTGTAGTTCATCTTTCCTTTCTTTCCGTACAGTTGTGGATAAACAAATAGATTGGGAATTCTCTGGTAGGACATCTGCTTCTATCAGCAGGCACAGCAGATGCATTCAAGGATAGAATATCTTTTATTTTAATCGAAGACAACTATTATTACTGCATTTTCTGTGGCGACCACATTTATCTCCTCTGTAATGTGTTTCCCTGATTATGTCAGCCTCATCCTCTGGTTCACTGAGAGAAAAATAAATATCACTGCTTGAGTAAGTGATCAAAGCCCAGTATGGATACACTGGGAAAAACAGGTAAAAGATGAATGGTTGTTCATTTCCATGGCATGTTATTTGGTTCTGCTTAGAGGGGATTCCTTTTTACTGTACCTTGATTTCATGGTCCACACAAGACTGTTCTTTTTTAATTTGTCCCAGCTGTGGGCTATAATTTTATTGAGCTCATTTTCTCTGAGCCCTGACTAGGGCAAGCCATAGTTTTATGACGAATATTTGACTGAATGCTGCACCAACCTGCTCCGTACCCAGATCTAGCACACATCAGCAACCATCATTTCACCAAGCTTTGAAGCACCCCTAAAAACAATTATTCTCCTGAGCGTGAACATCTATAGGATCTTTATCCCCAGCCTTGGACTCTGCAAGGCTTTTTCTGTATTCCCGGTAATAGAGAAATACTGTGTTGCAGTTGGTGTCTGTACCAAGGAAGCAGAGAAATGTGAAAGACCAATCTTCTTTCTCTCAGAGTGAAAAAGTCACCTTGCACATAGCCACCTGGGGCTGCCCCAGATCCTGCACCCTCCTCGCCTCTCCCCATTTGCACATGACACTGTGCCCCAGGCCATTCTAACTTCCCCCTGCCCCCAACCCAGCCCACCCTTTCATCTTCAATTTGTTCATCCCCACTCCATGGATGTCACTGAAAGCAAGGGCCAATTAGCTGAATGTAGTCAGAGCACAGTGATTTGGATCCTGTTTTTTGAAAAATAGATCCAGAAGAGTACACTCAACGTGGTTCCTGCTTGTAAACATCAGCGGTAGTGAAATGTTGGCAACCTGGGGCAAGGCAGAGCAGCAAGATCATTCACATGTAGGAAAAACAGGTCCTCTAACTACTAATGTGGAACATAGTCCTGAGACCACAATGGCTTCCAGTGGGTTCTTTGACTTCCATTAAACATCATGAATGTTTTCAAGGAAACATGAGATACATACTCTGCTCCCCCCCCATCTCTCTCCTTCCTGCAACACAAAGGGGACCTTCTTTTGTTATATTTGTATAATTAGACTGCTGCCTTCCCTCCTGCTCACCACTAAACTTCCATGATTGATGAAGGGGACACACTGAGAATTTGAGACAAAAAAGTGAAGAGAGAGCAAAGCCAGCCAAATGAGCCAATGGGTTGCAGCACTTAGGACATTAGAGGGTGTCAAGGATGGCAAATGACTTCATTGAAGTAATGGTGATAAACATTTTATCCCTGTGCATGTATGTTTATTATACCTAACGATCTCAACCATAAGTAAATGAAGAAAGGCACTAAATAAATCATATGAACAGGCCCTAAATGGAGATCCCAAAGGAATGGGATCTGAATTGTAAATGCACTCCTGAATTTCACACATCAAATTACAATAAGGAGATTGATATTTTAAACAGCTCTGTACTTAAAGGGTACAGTATCTAGTCCTGAGGATTTTTCTTTTGCTTAGATTTTTTTTTGCAGTTACGTCATGTGTGTATATCTAAATACACATGCATCTATGTGTGTGTGCAAATACAACAAATGAGATACTTTCTATATCAGTGGGTTAACTCTGGGCTTTATTAGCATCTCACACACTGACTAAAAAGTGTTTGCCTGACTGAGATTTTTTAATAACTTAAATGCTCAGGGACACTCTCTTTTCTTTTACACCAAAGAAAATATTTTAAAAAAATCCCTTATGTTAAATGAGCTTTCTCTTAATTTCATCTAGCATAATAGGAAATAACTGGAAGTTTAACTTCTTTCAGCCCTGTCTTTTACTCCTTCAAATTGAAGAGCCAAATTTTTAGCTACTGTAGATGAGGAAAGCTTTATGAGCAGTCATCAGAGTGTGCCTGTTGAAGTCAATGCTACTACATAAGTAGAGAATGCTCTTGGGTGTTAAGTGGAACAGGTTTTATACAGAGCAAATTGTACTAGAAATGTCATCCCATTCCCTTCCAACCTCAGCTGCCTCAAAATCATTAAACTGCAGTCCTATCAGCACACAATAATAAATCTAATAAGGTATTGGAATGCTGACTGGAAGAAATGAAAATTTCTAATAGAAGGGAGCAGCACTATGTCCTCACAGATAACAGTGGGGCTACTACATTCTTCAGTGGAAACACATGAGAAGATAAGCATTGAAATTTAAAACCTCTGGGTTTTAAACTGTTCTCCAGCTTTTCCCATCAGAAGTGGATTTTTTTCACTCAGCTAATAAAGAGGACTGTGACCACAGATATCTCAGCCTTCCCAGCATCTCTGCTTTCCAAGCAGTTGTAGGAACGCTGACTGGAGGTCTGATCCTGAGTCAGGGTTGAAAGGCTTTTCCCATCATATTCCTTGACAGGTGGTAGAACAGTGAGGGGAAGACTTTGGTGATGCTGCACCTGAGTTTTCCATTCAGCATTTCTTAAGCAGGAAGAAGTAGTGAATGAACCTCTCAAAAATCAGTTCTCTTGGTGTTTCCTCTGATTCACAAGGTCCTGCACAGACTTTGTTTCCCAGTTCTTGGTCTTCACTTGAAAAATATGTACTAGATTTAAACATAATATGCACTGGTTCTTTGCATTGCTACTGAGAATATGCACTTTCACATGCTTATACATATGTACATGTATATCTGCATATATATTTTGGGAAACATTTATGTAGCACAGTGTGCCAGAAGCAAACAATTTAACCTATCCACTGATTAAGTCTTACCTGGCATGAGGAATCTGAAAAGTGAACACATAAAGCATGCCTTTTGAATTTTAAAAAAAAAAATCTCTCCTGCTACAGATAAAAAATAAATTCCATTTATTATTTTGTACACAATTTACATGTGGTTGGTGGTGTATAAAGCATAGAAAGAGGCAAAGGCTTTAAATTTAAAGGCTAGATCCAGAGCCACTGAAGTCCTTCTCCAAAGCCAGTTCTGGTCTTACTCAAGACTAGAGAAATCTTTGAATACTGGGAACAAAATACTTACCCAAATGGAAAATATTTCAAAGAATTGCTAAATTATAAATAAGATTTCCCATCAGCATGGCTGTCATTTTTCTTTCACTGTAAAAGCAGAATGCCTTTTTGAAATGTGAAAACACATATCCACTTAAATTCTCATATTAGCAAACAAAAATTTCCATAAACTATTAAAAAAAAATTAATGTATTGCACCTTATAGCCCCTGCTGAAATGCTCAATCTATCACTAGAGTTATTTGACTACTATTGATTAATTTTCAGAAATATGTTGACACAAACCTTTCTGTGAAAAAGTCAGTTCTCTTCCAGTCCTGAACAGGCATATCACATTTTTGCCTTTTTGCATGATTAATGTTGGTTTGAAAGCTTCAAGAATCAATAGACATAGTCTCAGGTGGATATATCAGTGTTTCAAATATGTCTCACTATCTTAGGATATTATTCAATCTGCAAAATACGTTTTCTGTTGGACTTAATATGTTTGAGCAGCCCTGCTAATGATCATGTAGGTCTTCCGATTTGAGATGTGATTCAGTCTTTGCTATGAAACTAGATCCTTCTTGCACATTTAGGAATGTGGTGTATCTGGTAAGAGTTCCCTTCAGGACTCAAAGTGTGTTTCTTATTAGATTTTTTTGGATTTTTTGGAGTACCAGTGCTTTCTCTACCCATTCTGTAAATATTTTGCAGGACACTGTACGAAACATGGCCAGTGCAACATATCTCTTCTTCATGTCTTTAGCTGGGAGATAACTTCATGCTCTCAAATTCCTTTGGCTTCCTCAAATATTCAGTATATTCAGTGCATTGCAGGAGCAAACCTTCAGTGGATATCCCTTGGGAAATCAAAAGAAAGATTCCTTCAAGCCAACTAGCATCATATATATTCAATGAACACAAAGGGGATGAGATGGAGCATAATCCAGCATTTGAGGGATTTTACAGGCATGATATTGCAAGGATAGTGCTGAGAAATGCTGTAGGATTTGTGAGGGCTTAATGTGTGTGCTCTGTCAAGGTAGGAATTTGCCCTTTAAATGGTCACAGTACTCCCGTTTCCTGACTCAGAGACTGATTTCTGAACCAAATGAGCCTGTATCCTTCAACATGCTGTAGACTGATGAGGGAAAAGAAATATTTTACTAGCAGGATTCTTTTTTCTCCCAGAAGAGTTGATATTGTGTGTTTGCAACTTTGCAGAAGCAAAGTGGATGGGAATATGTCACAACCTGTAAAACCCATTTATAAATGTTGCCAGCAACTTATATTGCATCTCTGGTGTCTCTACAACCTCTCATACTGTTCTGAAAGTTTTTACATATTTTTATGAGGCTGTGTGGTCTAACCCATGATTAGAAAATAGTTCTGCCATAATAAATGCAGAATTTGAAGGATGGAGCAGCAATCTATTGCAGGAAAAAGGCAGAGGGGTAGGAGGAAAAACTGCTGAAAAGCACAGTTAAGTCCTTTGTGCTGTGGAAATGAATCTGGCTTTGGTGCTAGAGGCTGAGTTTGTGTTGATGCACAGAAGTAAAACAAGAGTATTCAGACAAGTGGAACATGATCTGATAAGCCTGGAAATTACTCTGCCAGGTTATCCAGCCTGAATGACATCTCTGCCTGTGTCCTTTCAACACATTTGATTTGAGCACAAGCTTCCCAGAGGAAGGCTTTTCCTGTGCTTTCTGTCCTGCTTCAGTACTTCCCAAACTCCCTGATGGCAGCAGTGCAGGCCGATGTGAGAGGAGAGCTATACACTTCTCTTGAGGGGACAATATTTCCTCTGTTTTAGGGCTTTTTCAGAGGTGTAGCCTGCCTATCCTTTCAATATAGTGCAAACCCAGCCTTCTCCTTACTTGACCTGTATAATACAGCAATGAAGTTGAGCTGTTCATTTATTAGATGCTTGAACTCTGTATGTGTACTCTTTATCTGTGTATGAACAGATAAAAATCAGCCTGCTCACGTTTCTTATATGAATAAGAAGAAATATTTATAATAGACTTTTTGTAGAGTACAATTTAATTAAGGCTAATATCCATTGAATGAAAATTTGCAAAATGTATACCCTTATTACATGAATAAAATGCAACAAGGTCTCTGCCTGAAGATTAATAGGTATGAATTATGTTCCCACAATACCAGATTTCATGAAACTGTATACAGAGATTTATATATGAACTATAGTCTTCAATTTATACGATTTATGCCCTAGTGACTGAGTGACTGCATCAGAAAGGAGCTGTTCTTCTTTGGAGGTAATTCTACTAAGGCTCACGGTCATTTGGCTCTTGATCAGTGAAATGAACTGAATCTCATTTTTTATGTCTGTCTCTTCTTATGTTTTCCACTCTCATGTGCTTTAACTCTGGCAAGAAGAGTACATGTTTCAAATCAGGATATGAATCATCTACCCATGAATCATCCGAATAAAGGTTCTACACCTACCTAGCACCATCCTTAACAATTCTCCTAGACATGAATGTTGTTCTATCCACAATATCCATGGCTTTAAGACACTAAATTTTTTTAGATGGAGAAGTAAATACTCCCCACTCCTCTTTAACCTTCACAGCAAATCAGATTGTGCTAGCATTTAATTCTAAGCAACAAGGACATCATAGATGGGTGGGAGATCAGCAGTCGCTAGATAGTCTTCAGAGTCATATTGATACCTTAAATGATCTTAATTGTGTTCCCATTGCTGTGGCTCTCTGTATTACCACACATTACCACTTACCAAATGTTATTGCCTTAGGAAGAGGAATCTTGACTCTTGAATTGATGAAGCTTGGGAGAACTTGGATCAAGATGCAAATGTGAACAAGCTGACTCTGTTGAGCTATGGCAAATAATGAAAATCACTGCTACAGCCCCATTTATGTTACCATGTATCCCTGAAATAAACTTCATTGACAGCTGTGATATCAGCTGCATTAATCAATTAACAGATAGTATTTTTATCTTAATAGAATCATCAGAATAGTCTAGAGTAGAAATAGCATGATAAAGTAGAAATAGCTAGATAACCATCTCTGTTTAAACAGGGTAGAGCTGTTCATAAATTTTCTAAAAATATGGTTTTAACTTAAAATAACAAAAACTTAAAATTAAAGGAAAAGGATCACCAAAAGCACCTTTTTATTTCCCTGACTGATGACTCTGCAGCTGCAAGAACATTCATTTCTCCATAATCCCTAGCAGTGCAGAAGAAAGAGCCTTCAGGTGAAAGGTTACCTACATTTATAATGTCAGGCACTGAGACTGGTGAGGTAAAAGGTAAATGGTAATTTTATCATTAGCGTGCCTGACCCCTTGCCCCCACCATATCTCATAGGAGACGTTAAGAACGGCTCACCTGTCAAGATGCAAACACTTAAAGGTCAATGCGCACAGAAATCTTCAAGAGCTTACAACTGAATTGCTGACACCTTTTATTATCATCGCTTAAATAAATGATTCAAGTGGCAAGACAAGGGTAAGATTGGTTTAATGTCAAGATTTACATGAATTCTTGGAGCATTATTTTCTAAACTCTGACTACACAGGTATGTCTTTTTAATTCTACAAGTGTGTGAGCAATGGGATGGATTTCACACCCCTTAGAGGAGTTTAAACATAACCATCTGCAAGGCTTTACAGAGCTCCACAATGAGTTTTGCTTTTGTTGAAGTAGTGAATGCAGTTTCCTAGATCCACAATCATCCTAGTGTACAATGTTAGAAAATTCATTTGACCTCTGTGCATGAGAAGTGGATAGTTATGGCTCAGGAGGATGGGACAATATCTTGAAAAGTAATCACAATTTCTTTAAACACTTGCTACACTTCATTGTTACCTAATGAAGTAACTGAGTAAAAGGACCTTTTCTCTTTTTCCAAGCTAGTTTCACATTTAAAAGCTTTAAAGAGTTAGCATATCAGCAGCAGGGGTTTGGAAGAGCATCAGGGTTAACCCATGCATTCAGTATCTATAGGATCAACAAGTGTAATTGTAAGAGAGGAGTGTAAGTTACTTCTGACACTATGTATCACACTTCCTGTTATTACTAAGAGGGCCAGTCAGGTACACAGGACCCCTGAGCATAACCTACTTATGGAGCTGATGCTCCATAATACAAAAAAGAATACCTTTGTATTGCTACTGTAATCGGCAGTCAGATAGCAGTGGAGTGCTCTGATTCTGCTGCTCATCAGACATGGAGTAAACCAGTCATCTCTGAGTGAGAGCACTTCAGTTTTAGGCAGTTCTTAGATAAATGCAAAGAAAAGTGAGGCAGAATGGAGGAAGGGGCTGATGTTGCCTGAAAAGCAGACCTCACTTCATGGTGCTGAACAGGTTCACAATCTGATAGCTCTAAAAGATCTCCCATAATGAATCTTCTTTTCTTACAGTTGTTATGTTGCTTTGCATCTCCAGCGAGACCAAACTTAACCTTGTGCCCTTGAGTTGTCCTGAAGAGAGAAGGCACATTCTCCTTGTGGCACTGTCCATAGTGGAGACAGAAGGAGCAGGGCCAGTTTGGCACCAGTGTGTAGTTAGGTCTTGATATTGCTTGAACACTGAGTAGTTTGAGATTAGTGTGTTTACTAAAGCTGCATTACATAGAGTTAGAAGTCTTGATCAGTAGAAGATAATGTCAGCATCCACCCCTATTAAGTACCAATAGTTTTAGTTTGACAACTACAAACACAGCAACTGACTATTAGTGTGTGATGTAAACCCTCCTGCACATTTATCTCTTTTGTGCTCCCCAGACAATGACCACTGTTCTCACTGATCTGCTGTCCTCTGCCTTGCCTTCATCTACTCCATCTATCCTCAGAAATAATTCATTCACTTCCTTTGACTTAGTGACCTCTGAATTTAATTCTCCAGGCAATGTTCCAAATATTTTTTCCACATAATGCACGAAACTTCTTTCTGAGATAGATGTATGTCATGAATGCTATAGCATTAAAAATTTCATTTCTCCTACTCATGTATCACTGCAACATTATCATAGTTGCATATTTTCCCTGTATTATTTCTCAAATTTTGTTGCTGTGCTGCATAAACAAGTCATGCAGTAATAATGGAAGGTTAAATCAGAAAGAGAAAAAAAGCTGATTGCTCAAAGAATGCATAGTTCACCTTTTCATAGATGTTCCACACATCCCTGGCTACACCTCAGCAGAGACTTAAGGAATTACTACAACAAAGTGCACCAATTGAATGTAAAACTCAGGACAAACATCTTTTTTCACTACTGTTTTTGAAACAGGTTTTTTGTTTTTTCACTACTCCTTTTTTTCCCCCACAGTGTTCTACAGTAAGAGATGTAGTCATAAGTTACTTTCTTTGATTTCATTACAGTAAGATAATTCTATTTAGAAATATGTCAGTAAATGTTACCATAAGGCTGCAATATGACTTTGGCAGTGACATTTATAAGATAATAGACAGTGTTGCACCTGCAGAGGTACACAACTGAAAGGCAACATAAGACAGCACTTTCATATTCTTTATTAATAATAATTATCAATTATTATTCTTTATTAATCAATATTATAAATCTTGTTAACTGTGTAGCTCAAGGACATTGGAGATTACTAAGTATTTAATTTCTAGTGAAATGGAGTATTTCATATTTATTTACCGTTCTCTACTGAAACTGCTTATTGTTTGAGGCCAGATATTTTGGCATATGATCATCTATCAAAATTGTCAGTATCACAATATCCTCAACAGAAATGGAAATGGATTCTAAATTACTTAACACTTCAGGAAGTTTCATCTAAAGCTTGAATGGTCTTTAACCTTGAATGGCAACTGGAGATTCTTCAGTTTATTGAAAATCTGCTTTCCTGATAATTCTGCATCCTTGGTTAGTGCCCCTGCTAGGATATTTTCCAACAGTGCTGCCCACATAGCTGGTCCATCAGCAGAAGATAAAAAGCACTGGGAGGACAAGTTTCACATAGCCCTGGTATCCTCAGTGCCATAGCACATAGTATAATTAAATTAGAACTGTGCCTAAGCCCTGGGTGAGCGGTGACACCTTCTCCACAGGAACACTTAACTTCATAGGCAGAGCTTAAGTAGACACATGCCAGACATATCAGACATTTCACTGGAGCAGACCTCAGCAGAACCATAGATTTAACTAGGGCTAACTTACACATGCAGGTTATCTCAGCTGGACTTAAATGTAGCCTGACACTTAAGCACTTAGCTCAGTTAAGGATATAATGAGTGAAGTGCTGGAATTGCAGTTGCCATACATTGCAAATACAGCTCTCTATCTGAAAAGCTCCTTTTATGGAATTCAATACATAGCAAAACTGAATGAAATACAATCTTTTTTGCCTTGCACAGGTCTCACGTATCAAAAACTGCTGTACTATCTCAATTTTAATTATGAATGATTAAGATATTGTAAAATGGTTTATTACCATCATAAAAATATTTTCACTCTTTTACCTGACCACCTGAGGAAGACACCTGGTAGTAATAAAATCATTTTTACTACATGCCTTTCAGGACACAAGAGAAATAAAACACTTTCTTTTTTTATTCAAGTATTATACAACTGGGCTTAAGCAAAACATCTGTTATGCCTCACCAAAATCAGGCACCTTTTTATATTGCTTGCTTGTTTTTCTTGTTTGATTGGTTTGAATTGTTTACTTTCAGTATCATCTGAATCATCCAAAGAGTAACCAACAGGTGAGATCAGCCTAGCAAACACAGTAAAAGATCAAATAGAGGCCTCCTCTTTTGCTTATCATGTAAAGCTATTTCCTTCTGGATCACAGTGGTCCCTATTTGAAATATAAATGTGGACCTGTGCAGAACATGTCACTGCCTCTGGTACTAACTGGTTTCTTGTAAATGTGGAAATAAACTCAAGCCAATATGGAAACAAAGTATCACATTGCTGCTCCTGCCTGGATGTTGACATGTTAGATAATATGGTGCTGCTGATGGTACACAATCTACTTACAGGTGGAATGTGACAAAATGTATCAACTCACCTCCTTTACCCTGCAGAGAAAGAAAAACAGATCCACTTACACCTCTCTACAAAGCTGAAAGATGCTGCTCTGACCATTTTCAAGACATGGAATAGGGCAGAGCTGCCTTGGGGCACACTCACTTTTTTATCTGTTGATACATCCTGCCATAACCTACACTATGGCATAAAACATACCTCATTCTGCATGCACAAGGAAGGAAAATTGATATAATTCTGGGCTGAGTATTCTGAAGCATTCTGATAATCTATTTTAAGATCAGGCCCTATCCTGTTTCTTTCTGTGTATCCACATGTACCAATATAAGTGGGTACACATCACAGATATCTTGATGTGGAAGTATATGGTGCTCACTTTTCCTTGATGGAAGTCCCAAAACCACAATGCAAAGAAAGTGTTCTAGCACTACAGGATAATGTACAATGTGGTTACAAGGTTTATAAGGATCTTTTACCTTACACTTCTGCCTCCCCACACACACTTTCTTGCATACATTTTTGGAATCAGACCTCAGTGCAATGGAGAAAACAGGCAGATTAATATATTCTAATACCTACCAACAGACACCAATTTTTCTTTGTTTTCTTTTTTTTTTTTTTTTTTGATTAATCATCTCCAAGTGCAAAATTACATAGGAAGCCACGTGTGAATTCTGGTTATAGCATCATCCCCTAAGAGGCAAACACAGGCAGGAGCATTTGTATGGGAGAAAAAACAGAACATCCAATTTTCCACTACAAAACAGGTGCACTCAGATTTTCAAAGTACATCGCACTTGCCTCGGTGTTTATTTAATCCTAATTTATTGGATTATGAGAAAGAATAGTACAGTTTGGTTTTCTGGCATGTTCATGTCCACAGCAAAAAAAAGGTCATTGCATTTGGGTACTAATCTACCAGTGCAGTAAGCCATGATTAAAATGTCTTGGTAATGTTCTCAAAAAAGCATTACAACTGCTTGAATCCATATCCATCCATGGCCAGAGAAGTGTAGATGCTAGTCTGGTTTGGTTAAATAGATACAAACTTATTCCCCAGTCAGTCAGCTAGAGCAGCAGCCCTGCATTTCAGTGAGCTAAATAAAAAGATTGCCTGGGGTCAGGATAAAAGCAAAGGTACGCAGGGCCGTGAAATAGTTTTCACCATTATCATTTCATTTCAGAGGACCCACTAGAGCTCTCACCAGGGATCATGAGTGACCTCAGCTCTCCCTACAATTTCTTATGCCTCTAAATTTATGATAATGTTCACCAAGAACGTGAAGAGTTAAACGAAGAGGCTTACTGGGGAGGGGGGTGTTTTGGCTTTGTGTTATGTTCTAATTCTGTCAAGGAGCCTGAGCTTTTGGCAGATAAGTAGGGAGGGATGGAGTCCTTTGAATAAAGTGCAGTGAAGGTACAATGAAAAAAAAAAATCTCTATTCAACTTCTGAGTGAAGTTCAATGTGCCTGAGCTGCGCTTCTCCTACTGCCACTGCATAATCCTCCCCTTGATGAGTCCTTGTTCACAAAGGTGGAAAACACGGAGGGCTCTAATGATGCATTATCACAGGTCAGAGAATGAACCACATAAATCTCTCTGGCATTTGCATCCACACAATACCTCTAAAAGGACAGCAGCATTCCTTAAAGATGTAGCTTTCCCTGAGTCAAAGGCGGCTCAACAAGGCAATGTACCTGTGGGCTTTTGCCAGGATAATCACCTTTTCCTCTCACTGCTCCTTGGACATCTCCGACCTTGTCGGCTTTGCCTGGGTCTGCTGTGTTTTCTGTAATGAAGACTAGAATTCGACTGTACATCTGGGACTAATAGCTTTTAAATCTAAGTTATTTCTCAGCTGCAATTGTGGTCAGGTTGTCACAAACATACAAGCAGCGCAGTATAGAGAGGAAGATGCCTTCACCACAAAAGCCATTTTGAAAGCAAAACTTCAGTCTAATTTAAAGATGTTATTGTTGCAGGCTGATGGAGCTGTCTTTGAAGACAGTGTCAGCTCTGAAATTGGCTTAGTTTAATTCAACAGAAAAGAAACCTGGATTGCACAGTGGAGTGAGAGTAAGACTACATATAAAAACATCAGTAATCAATGGCACTTTTGTTATTGTCATGACAGTATGATGGCAGTTCAGTGAAGCAGTCACAATGTGCTTCATAATTCCAATAAAGGCAAAGTCTTACAAAGGAATAATAAGGTTTACTATATATTAAATAAACAATTACCTAGGAGGATAGAGAGGAGAGGAGGGGAGAAGAGAGGACAAACTTTTTCACATACAACAAGAAGTATCTTTTTCAAAAGAAACTATTGTACAGATTCTCTGGAGGTGTAAATGGAATAGCAATATGACTGAAGTCACTGCACTATTTTAGACTAGCTGAACATTAGAAATATGCAACTCAATTTATGATGACTTGCTTCATGTGTAGACATTACAATAGTGCTGACTGTATGGAAGATATCAATACTTTCACTTTGTAGGAATCTAAATCCCCTTTCCTTGCACCCTACTTTGAAATTACTACATGGGAGGACAACAAGTGAATACTTGTGATATTGCCAAAATAATGGCAGTTTTTATTAAGGAACAGCTGTACCTATGGGATCAAGTACAGTCTTGGCAGTTCCAACTTGCTTTGAGTTTTCCATTGTTACACATATATAATCAAGTGTAATTTAACCAGAAGTCTATTCCTTTGGAAAGCAAAAAGTCAGTGCAAGCAGTGATGGCTCCCAGTGTAACAACTCATCCCGTTGTTACAACCGGATGTCACAACAAACTCAGAGTGTATCTTCAGGGACTGTGGCTTGTGCAGTCTTTCTTACTGTCCATCCTGTCAAAAATCATACCACTGTCTTTGTTGGTGTTCTGGCAGACCTAAACAAAATCATTTTCCCGTTATCCATTTCTTTCTGGTGGTTTGACTGCTTAGGTATAGAAAAAACAGTAAATAAGAGCTAATAGCCATAGGAAGTGATAAATTGTCAGGCAAAGGCTGTTCATGATAGGCTGTTTTGTGTATCTTCTGCAGATGTGAATTCAAGCACAAGACACAAGATCATAGTAGAAATGTGTGCCATTATTTCTACTGTTCATAAAACTTTTTTTTTTAGTATGAAATCCCATTTACTTTAAACAATGGTCATGTAATTCTTTCACTCTTGCTCAAATCTTACTTCATTTTCTTGCTCAAATCTTACTTCATTTTCTTTCTTGAAGAACAGTTTTGCAACAGCTGCTATATGCAGGATCTTTCCTTCTGTTTCCAGACTACACATTGCTCATACTTCTTTTCTAGATGTTCCCAGAACAGTTCATTTTCTTATCTCAACACATCTAGACTGACTAGCAATCATTTTCCACCAAGCTGAATTTTTACTTACAATTTTAAACAAGTTAATCCAAATCACAAAATCATTTATGACTGTGTTCTTCAATCTACTTATTTTACATTCTCTTATATCTGGTGATCAAAGGCTCTAACTGGGTCCCTTGTTAAAACAAAATTCCCTGGCTGCTGGGCTTTGACTTCCTTCACATTGAACTCACAGAGTTATCTTTGTTTTTGTCATAAAATGTTATAAAACCACAGCATTTAGTTAGTTCCAAAGCAGAACCGTGAGCTCTTTTTTTTTTGAATCATAGTCTTTCTTATGCCAATGGGAATTAAGTTGTTCTATAGACCCTAACATGCTGTTCATACTGGCTTTTTCATAAACAGCTGTGGGATATTTATTATGAATAATATTAATATTCCTTATATTGAATTTGCATTGCATGATGCACATCCTGCCTGAAAAGTGGCAGATTTTGCTAACCAGTATTTCAAGACAGACTTGCCTTACTTCCTAGAACTGATGCTCAGTTCAATTGTGTCTTAAGTGTGTGCTAACATGAAATGTGAAAGTCAGGTAATACTTAGTACATAGGGCCCCTCGCACATCCCAAGAGCTTTGTGAAATTAGGACTTTAATACAGAGGCCGGTCTTTTTAGGGAAAACGAAGGAAGATATGACAGCAGTTTAAGGAGTTATTACCCTGCCATTCCTACAAATTAATCTTATCAAAATACTTTGTCTTTTACGAGACGTTCTTTTCCATCAACTTGCTTGAAGACCTGTTGTTCTTGTCAGCTTCTCTGGATCACTGAGACATAAGTAAGAGTAGGTAGAATGGAAACATGGAGTGATAAAAATGGTAAGGGATTGAATAAAGGAGCTTCCCCTTCTTTTTTGCTAGCAAGTATGAGATACATTGGCATTGTCTGACAAATAAGGAATTAATACCATAATCACTGACACTCTTCAAACAGTCATCCCTGGTATGCAGCATAAAATATTCAGAACAGTTCCAGGTGCAACAGTGCCTTTGATTCATGACTCTTAACTCCACAAAATATATCTGTGTGTCTGTCAGGTCTCTGCTACATAAATGGAGCCTCCTCAGTGTGCAGCTATCAAATATAATTTCTTTTAACTGGAACAGCACTGCTTCACAAGTAATTGTGGTATATATTAGATGAAGTCCTGAAAGAGAATGGTTCAGCTTTTAAATAAGCACATGTGATGAATGAACAGTAGAATCAGCTGAGTCAGTAATCAATGGTTGACTACAAAATACATATGTCTGGGAATCCAATAAATTGATTTATTTTCAGAAATCGGATCTTATGTTGAATGTAGTGCTTATCAGCATTAATCTTCTATACTGGCTGTCAGTGGGGCTGTAAGTCTTTCATTTGTGCGAGGTCCCTTGATTGATGGTGTTCATACAAACTTCTATTCTCAAAGCAATATCTACATGTAAAAAAACCATTTCACTGTGATTAAGAGAATTATTGATGTCTTCATTGTTAGCAACATCTCGTCTAGGATTCACAAATAGTAGCAGACACAGCTTCAAATTTCAGGAATTTGTGGTGATATTTTGGTTTCAAATCTCAGGATCTTTGTGCTAGGTAAAGCACAAAACTTGCAGCAGAGAGAAGTAGGTGACTCAGATAGGGCTAATACAACTTTATGCCTTCATAAAGGCTTAGGGAAAAATCTTTGACACTTTCTCATATGGATGTTACCTTGAGTGGTCCACACACAAGGAAACATCCACACTCATTCTGCCATCCTTTACTGCCTCTTCCATGCTCTCACCACAGTACAAGAACCTGTGCAAGGGACCTCCTTGGGTTGCTTCAATTCTTTCATAATAGACATTCTCCATATGCCATACAAGAGGCTTTCAGAGTCTAAGGAAAATTAAAGCAACAAGAGCATTCCTATTTATTGCTCTGTCTTTATGTCTATTTTCATATCCTAACCTTGCTTATTTTTCTAGCCAAATTTTGAACTTTCTTTAAAATAATTGAGCTAGTTTTCTTACAAACCAGCTGTAGTTCTGCATCTTCTTTTTTTTTATTTGTATATGTATTTTTATCATAGATATATTAATCAGTATATGTTACTGAAGTAAATGCATTGTGTTTTACAGGTATTTGCTTGTGTGACTGTAGCTTTTTTATTTTTTACAAAAGTTTTTTAAATTTAAATATATTCACAGTTTGGACTGAAGTGTGAAGTCTGACTGGTTTGGTCAAATATTGCAATCCACAGGAATTTAAAAATCATATCAATCATGTATTCCTCCCTTTTAGCCACATAGTGCACCTCTGAGTTACATATGTTTTAGCTTCCTGAGGGTTAATTATTTTAGCTTGGTCATCTAATTCTGAATATCAAGCCTATGTTTAAACCCTAGAGTGTGGATCTGAGAAATTGTCTTCTGCTAATCCAGTTCCCCAGAGGCATTTTAGGTGATTACAGTCATTCTTGCTGTAATTTATATAATTATAGAAAATCTGATTTTTCTTGGTTGTCTCTTTTTTTTCCCTCTCATTTGTCTCCTGTTGCCTGGCCTGGAATAGAAGGTAGAAATTTCATTTATGCTGCTAGATATGTAAGTGTATGTACTTTCCCCAGGCTGTTGTATTGATCATGGGATGTTGTGGTGACGATCTACCAAATAACATCTTTGGAAAAATATGTCTCTGCAGAACTACCCTTGCCAGTACACATGAGAGTCAAGATAAGGGACAGACATAGCATAACAGGCATTGTCACCCCTGTAAAAGTGTGCCACATTAAAGGATACCACCATGTGAATGCTACAGTCAGTGTATGCACTGAAATAAGCCAGACCAAGGAACAGAACTGGAACCTGTAGATCACTTAACAGAGGATTAGCAGTGTGTAGTATGCAATGCCTTTTCACTCCAGGGGAATAAGCATTCTGGGAAAAGGCAGTGTTTTGTATTACACTAATTGATAAAGTCGAGAAGAGTACAAGCTTTCAGGCTTTGAACTATCTCATAAAATTAAATTATTTCATAGATCATTACTATTTCAAAAAAACTAGAAGGTCACCTCTGAACCTGAGAAGAGGCCAAGGCTTCAAACCTCTTCCTGAGATGGGAAGTAGGAGGAGATAAGATGCTTGCTTGCTCACATAACTCTTGGAATAGGGCATGGTGCAGAAAGAGTTATTTGTGCCAGAGTCCTGGGATCAATTAATAGGTGGCTTGATCAGCCTCGCTGGATAACACCACCCCAAGCCCTGTCCAGGTCATAACTGAGCTGCTTCTGCTATCCTTCTTTCTTGAGGCTATGCAGGTGCAGGGTAATAACTTTCCTCTGTATCTCCAGAGAGCAACAGACTTGGTGGATGTATATGGGCCAAGGGATGGAGGACAAAAGTCTGATCACATCCTGAAAAAAGTCAAGGCTTAGCAGAACTAGGAATTTTGTCTTGTGAATGAACTTAGGGCTGTAATTCTCCCCTGTACTCAACTCCACAGTGGTATAACACAAGCCACAACAGTTTTTTGTTAGTATAAATCTGTAGTGGTTTAGTTCTTTAAAAATAATCAGAATTCAACAAAAAAATAGTAGTGTTTGCTTTAATATTAGACTTCATGGTGTTTGATGCAGAGTATATTTGTCTTTATCAGTAATTAATTAATATCATGTCCACAAAGTAACTAACATAGCTTTAAGCCACTAGATGCCTGTGAGTTTCTTCCAGTCTGACACTCCAATACAGAATAGGTGAATGAGATACTTTATATATTTTTTTCATCAGAAAATATTATTTCTTAGCAATTTACTTTTACAAGGAGCAGATAATAAACTACATTCAGGAAAACATTTATTTGTAGCGGCCTACCACCCCAGCATTTATATAAGTACTTATGACTTACGTTTCTTGCCTTCTCCCTCCCCTGCACTTTACTTGTATTACAAGTTTTGATATCAGTTATTAGTAGTAAAACACTATTAACCAGATATTTATTTAGCATCAACTGGATCTGTCGCTATAAGCCAAATTAAAAAGTAGGTAGTATGTGACTGAAAAGCAGAAGAAAAATTCTCGTTGTTAAATCACCAAGTGGGGTATTGCTTTTCTCACTCATTCCTCTCCACCTTACCTCCACACCAAAAAATCAAGACAAGCAAGGTTTTCAAATCATATATTCCTTCAGCAATAATAAGCTGCTTGATGCTTAAAGCCTCTCACCAACCTTAATCCCCTAAATCCCTTGCATGCCATACCAAATTGAAATTCAGTTGAGGCTGTCCAGCCTTGTAAAGACAAACCATCCTTCATCAAAGAGGTGTCTGTATTGATAAATTACTCCATTCATACACATGACACTATCTCTAAAAGTGATTTGTGTACATTAGGACAGCAGAAAAAGAAGAAATGAAAAACCCTTAAGAGTAAACTAAGATGAAGAATATAGAAGATCACTTGGAGCAGTCAAGTAGCTTTTTGCAGAATCAAATTTGGGGAAGAATCATTCACTGCAGTCTCTGTAAAACCCAAGTCCTACATATCGGCACAACAGATATGACTTACCATGGATGTAAAATCCACTGTGGAATTGCTCAGATGTGCTTGCAAATCTGTTGTGGGGATGGAGTTCAGGAGGGTGTCATACTGAGCAAATGGAATGAATTGTTCTGTTGTCTGATTGAAAGTAAACATATTACAAGATTAACAAGTATTTTGATTCCTGCTGTTCTAATGCAGCTGGGATGAGATCTTAAGATGTTGTTGTGGTTCATCCAAAGCAGAAGTTCATTTATCTCACAGAGATGCACAGCTCTGACTGCTGCTGTTGCTGTTGTCTTCCAGCTTGAACTTGTTTCAGTAGCTACTCTTCATTGCTTTTTGCAGGGCTCATAATATATAACACACTTTGATAAAGGTTTGCTCCTGCCATAGATTCACACAGCAATTGCTGCTTAGAATGTAGAATGCTGTGCTGCTCCAGCTACTTCAGGGGTCTTGATGTTTTCTTGAGGCAGGAATCTGAAGAAACAAAAGCCACAGGAAAGTGGATGCATAACAAAGCATAGGATTATGAGAGGTTGGACTGTAGGATAGGAAAGAGACAAATATACACAGCATTAAGGAGTTAATTCATATTTAAGTTAGTAACACATTTAAGAATATCTGATTAAAAGTACACAGATAACTAAGTGGTTTGCTGAATCAGAACTTGAAGCTTAAAACTTCATTGCATGTCTCAGCTGTTTTACTAAGAACTATCAAAACCAGAAGCAACCAGGCAAATTTGCTACTTGAGAAAATGTGTTTTTCTTCAGTGCCTATTTTTGTTTTCACCTGATTTAGACTGCAAATGAATTCAAATTTCTTTGAATTTAGGCATGAAGTCTGTACTTTGCATAATCTCCTTTTATAATGTGATGTCAAAAAAACCCAAAATGTGTGGCTGTGTAAAATTGTCTGTGGCATATTCTGCCCTGTTTAAATTGCACCTGGATAATAGATTTAAAGTACATCTTTATCCAAACAGAATTCATTAATTGGTAGTTGGTAGTTTGATAGTATCTGGTCTAGTAGTATCATTATGTGTTGCAGTGTCTAGTAAGTGAATATCTATATTGCAGCAATTAGGAGAAATAAATCCCATTGAAGAATACTTCCCAGCCCCAAATCTTTAGGAGCAAAAGAGTACAGAAAGAAAGGCCTCTCTTGTCTCTTGACAGAAAAACCTTTCAGACTTCAGCCTCTGTAATGAGGAAAGATTAGAAGTTATTGAGGACCAAATTCTTCAGCTGTATTTTAAAACTATGTCTAGTCCTTCTCTCCTACCTTTCCTCAGCCTACCCATTGGTATTGCAGGCTCTTTACAACACTGGTCACTAAAGACAGCATTTGCCTGCCTAAAATGGTTCCCAGAAGAGAAACAAAAACACCCAAAGCAATCCAAATGAGAAAAAGGAGATTATTCCAAAAATAAGAACCTTTTCAGATATATGTGGAAAGTCTACATGCATATCCCTGAAGGTAATCAGAGCAGACATGAGAATTATGCTGATCCCTACACAAATCCCTTGTCCCTCCTTAAGGTTGGTGACTCACATCACAAAGGACCTTGACAAACAGAAGTGATTGACACTCTCTTCAGTCCAACCTGATGTGCCTCAACTACTTTTCCATGATTCAATTTTGTATGCATGATCTCAGTTCTTCTACAATGTGTTGTTCAGAGAATTCAGATGGCTTTGCACACCTGATTAATTGCTTAGCTAATCCAGCAAGCTTTTATTTCCACTTTGCAAATCAGAATCTCATTCCTCTACATGGGTTGCTGCATTCAGACATTTATTTTGAATATAATGTGGGTGCAGATGTACAAACTAAACTCCAAGTTCTATTTTCCTCTTTCTTAATTTGCTATTGAATAGAAGGAAGCAAAAGGGAAAAAAAAAAGGCAAAATGGGGTGCAAAAACCTCAGCTCTATTACATAAACTCATTATGGTTGAAGGGCCTGAGACAGAATAAGAAGGGAGAAAATGGTACCCTACATGCAAGCATACTTGGACGGCAGAGATTCAAAATGGCTTATCTCTTTACCTTAGCACTGTCTGCTATATGTATGTGCATATAGCACATATGTGCATATCTCTCTGTTAACTGTAATTTATCATGATTCTGAAAATTTTTCTCACTATGTTGTGTCTTTTCCAATAAAGAGATTACTCAATGTCTTCTGTTTTCACCTTTATTGTTTGTGGAATCCAGATAATTAATATCTTTCTGTAATTTATATAATACTTCATTCTATTTGTACCTTTAACTTAGAAATTAGTTCTGATATTCATATTGCTTCTGTCCTCCCACAGGATTTCTAACAGAACTTCAGAAAACTAATTAGTTAAAATGTTGATCCTATTGATAGATTTTAATGTATTTTGTGTCATGTGTTAGTAGCATTTGTTTTATAGTAGCAGAGACAGATTTGATAGGCCAGAGCTCCCATGCAAACCTGATTTGGTCTGTGATGATCTGTAGCCAGAAGATCTTCAAATTTCAATAATTGAAAGAGATGGAGGGTGGGAGAAAAGCACTGGAAATGTTCCCAATTTGCAAACATGAGCAGAGGGATGGAAGGCTGGATGCACAGCACAGGAAGCTGAAGTGCCAAGTAGGCAGCAGTCTACTCCTTACACAAACAGACAGAAACAAACCCCTTCAGAAGCCAGGTCAGTCTACCTGAGATCCGTGTCTCTTCCATGAGTGTCTTCTCATTGATTAAACAGCAAGAGACGTTTCCCTGAGAGGCTGGAGGACAGATTTCTTTAAAGTTACCTGACTGGTGAAAGATACCATTAGCTCCTCAGGAGAGGGAGAGAGTTCAACAGAATTCTAATTCTCACGGAAATGGGGCTCCTAGATGGCTTTGAAAACAGAGACACACACTTCACCTTTCAACTATTTCTTATTGCCATAACGTTTACAGCAAAAATAATTTGCTTGGTCTCCTTTTGCCCCTGAGCATTCCCTCTCCCATCCCCCATTCCCCTTGACCTTGTCAGATCCGCTTTAGCTCCATGGGAAAACATGAGAGCATCAATCATATTTACCTTGTGCTCACCCAGCCTGGTGGGGTGCAGCTTCAGAGCTGCTCTGGGACCAGGCAGACAGCCCATGGCCATCCATAGACGCATCCAGTGGGAATTGCCCAGTGGCACACAGCCTTTGTCCTTCCCAGAGGCCAAACACAGCACCAGTGCAACACCCACAGTTTCTGCAGGCCCAAGTATCAACAGCTCTCTCTCATCATCAGGCATTAGCCATGCCAGCCTTATGCAGTTCAAATGCTTCCTCACTCCTAGGTATAAATCCCCACTGAGCTCTGACATCCACAACTACCCCACACACAGAACTGCCTCCACCTCCCCTGATATCTAGGAGTAGTAAACCATTTGTTTAATCTCTTTGCTTTTCCCTGACTGCCAGTAATGAAATGCTGCTCTTTCTGAAATAATTTCCTGACTATTTGCTAAGATTCATCTCCGACGTTTCATTAAATATGATCATTTAACTGTACAAGTACAAATGTATTTTTAATTTAGCTTACTGCAGATATTATAGATGTGGGGAAATGAATTCGCATTGCTCTAGGACAAATATATCATTCACATATGAATGCCACAAAAGAACAAATTATTAAAAATTACTGAAACTTCCACAAAGATTTATACTTAACATTTCCATTTTCAATCTCAGTGCCAGGGAAACATATAGCTTGTCACTATATCACACATGATATTATGAAGAATGTTTGGAAGATTTCACAGGGAATCTTTATCAGCATTTCAGTCCTGGATTTTGTGTCAAGGAGCAAATTGTCATTTTAGGAATGAAGGTGAATTCAGCAGAGGTTTGTTTGGAAGAGCTTGACTTATGAAACAGGCTTTCAACAGACAGATCCCTGACCACATATAAAGAGATATTACTTTAATGAAGTTAAGCCCAAAATAATAGAGATAAATTAAATATTGATTCATTTATCCAATGCATCTTCGATCCATGATGTTTTGTAAACCATGTATTTATAAGCCATCAGTTAATGTTAGAAAATAGGAAAAATACAAAATATTAACACAGAGAGAAATTACTCAGACCCCCATTATGTGTTTCAGATATTTCTGAGTTTCATAAGAATCTAGAAATCATCTGTTTTAGGTTGGATATAATGGAGATTTTACTGCTTTGAGACTAAATACTGTGGTTTAGTTGAAACGGAAGGTAAAACTGTTACTTTCAACACGTCTGTTTTAATATTAAAAATGTACTTATATTAGCAAAACTTCCTCTCATTGTGAAAGAGACTACAAGGATGTGTTGTGACAATCTCTATATAAAGAAAAGAAGGTCTCTGTTCCTATTGACCACAGTTTACCTTTTAGAAGACAAACAACTTTGGAAACTAATCAACAGGTCAATAAATAGCAGCAGTTCAAAGTGGTGCAGAGGAAGTTTAACAGCATATTTCAGTCTTTCCTGGCCTTAATGACATTGCTTCAAACTCATTTGCATCTTCAGTCATCATTATGCTCAATTTTTATAAAGCATAGGGAGCTCTGAATTTTGACATTTAGGCTTATATAGGAGAGGAATAAAAACAACATATTAGAGGAAAAATCATATCCTGGAATTTGCAGGAGAAAATGGATGAAGCAGTAAAAATATATTTTATCATATTCTGCTTCTGTGAGTGGTAGTATTTTCTTAATTCTGTTCCATGAATTACCTTTTCTTCCCCCACACAGGCTTTAGAAGTGTATTTTGAACATCATTTTTCTAATTTGACAAAAGCAACTTGAGAACACAAACGTTTCTACTGTTTTTTTCTAAACTTGAAACAAAATACTGAATTGCAGGATAGTGCTCCCCTAAGTATTTCAGACTTTCTAGATAACCTCTTCACAAACTAAAGGCCATTCTTTCAGTGAAAAGCTGCTCTGCTTGACTTACAGCTTGTGTGACAGCCATCTCTAATATTAATTTTCAAAAATTATTCAAATTTTTTAAGAACCTGAAGCCATGGTCTTTCACATACTTGTGTTTTGGCATTTAAATAAGTCTTCTTGCTTTCAAAAATTGCCATTGTACAGAAACACAAAAGCACTATTTCCCTTTGTATGAGGTTGATTGTGTGAAAAATATTCCAAATGTTCCACTGTATCAAGTAAAATAATCACAGAATCAGAGAAAGGTTTGGGTTGAAGAAAATGAGAAATATTGCCAAAAGATAAAAAATGCTCTGCAATCAACATGCCAGACTGTTATTGAAAGGAGACAAAAGCAATATGCTTTTTTTCCAAGTTAATTATGTAGCCATCTCACAATGAAGTGAGTTTGGGACTCTAAAAATTGTTAAATTGCTAAGAATTATTTTGGAATAATATTAGAGATGAGAGGTGAAAGCTGGTCTGAATTCATGTAAATCTGGTTTAGCATATTTAAAATTAATTTATTCAGTTCTTCATAGTTTTGCAGTGGATGCTTACACATGTCTCACAGTAGGGCACTTTGTTAACTTCTGCAAGGATTAGACCAAGGATTAGAGCTGCTGAGAATTGCTTCAGTACTGGGGAAAACTGCCAGAGCCAGGAAAGAAACCTTCTTTCAGGATACCATGGAGCTGCATGAGGAGATACAAAGGCCTTGGATTTTGTAAGCTGGCAACTTGAAAACAGTTTTCATTTCTAAACATCTGGTCTTGTGTCACTCAAGTTCCTCGTGATACCTTCATCTCCTTCTTCCCAGCCCTGTATGCTGAGGGATGGGATGAGATGGGATGCTGGGTTTGCTTGTGGATGAAGCCAGAGATGAGAGCACAAATCCTACCTCTTCTCCTAGCCTCTTTAATTAGCCTGAGCAAATCCTTTCACCTCTCTCTGCCTGTGTTTCTGTCTTGCCCACTAGAATATCAGCTCTTCCTAACCAAAGATCTTGTATTAGCACAACAAAGTTCTCACCTCACTGGGCTGAGACACAGGAGGAATTTTAGAATTCTGTTGAACATGCATAATTTTACTGTTGGTCAGGACTGGAAATTTTTGTCAGACTTGAAATAGGTTTCTGGTTGAAGAGGAAGCCAGAGAAGGAGAGCTCTGACTCGGCATAGCCAGAAGAGAGCGAAAGAAAATTACATTCCTCAAAATTAAGATAATGGAGGATACGTAATTTCAGCCCTTGCCACAACACAGAAGGTTTTATAAAAGTTGCATATTTTATTTAGCAGGCTTTGCTGTCAGCTCTAGTATCATCCTGAAATTGATTATATAGACTCAAATAAACATTAAAATTTTAAATGCAGCAGCATTTAGAACACCCTCTTGAAATATCCTCCTGATGAAGAAAACACAGCAATAAAATTACAGCTATCTCAGTTGTTCAGATTTAGTGACATTGGAAGAAATGTATCTGAGGGGATCCTACCACACACAGGGAGAAAACAACAAAATAGGGCAATGTCAGCAACAGCACCATTGCTGAGTTATTTCAAGCAGTCTTTCCTCATTTTTCTAGATTATTTTATACTCTGTGCATCTGTAGCCTAACTGAACTTTATTTTGACTGTTCAAATAAATTTAGAAGTCTGGACTTTGGTGTCTATCAAGTGACTCCTATTAATTGGTCACAATTTATCGGGAAAAATACAGGGGAGAAACTCAATAAGCACTCTGGGATTCAACTCTATTTTATTACACTTCATCTCTGAAAAACAATTAATCCTAAAACTAATGCCTTGCCTTGTGTCCTCCCAAGCTTTACCCAATAATAGGAAATAGATGGCTTATCCAACATCATAAAGAGATGCTTGATGGGACCTACCGTGGATTGCCTTGACTGCATGTGAGTGCTTGTATCAGCTGGAATGAGAAGCACGGTTGCACAAATTACTGCATTGCTCCTGCCTGGGAAGTCAGATACCAATAATTTGGGATTAGAGGTAATGGCTAATGAAGACATGACACTCATGTTTTAATTGATCTATCTTTTCAAGGGGATACCTCCCAGAGTCACTACTTCTGTGTGAAGCTGAGAGAATAAGCAAGGTAGCCAAGTAATGTATCTATAAACAACCGTAATAAATGTTTGTATTTCACCATTGGACAATTCTGGCTAGCAACAGGTTTAGAAAATTAAATTAATAAAACTAAATAATGATGCTCTGATATATTATGTTTTTATTAAAGAGACTGTGATTCCTAGGCAGCAGGAATAGCAGATGCTTCAGGAAAACCCATGTTAAGGGAGTTAAGTACCAAATCTCATTGAATTTCAACTGCTGTGTTAGTCATCTAATTGTACTGCAAGAAGAAAGCTGCTTTTCCAAGGCCCTACAGCATTCTTTTTTTTTTACATCAGTAAGTTTTGACCATATTTTCTTGAGCAAGGTTTTTTTTCGTTTTTCCCCAAGGATGATCTTCTTTAAGCAGTGAACAAGAAGTCCTCAAGCCTCACATTTGTTGTGGTCTCCACAACTTGCTAGTGCTACATGTTATTTTCCAATGCCAGCTTATTTCCAATTCCTGTAAGTATTCTGCAGTCTTTGAATCTGTTCTAGGATATGTGGAACAGGAAAACGCAGAGGCTGGTTTTAAAGTTTGAGTGTTTTTCTCTTAGTTTTCTTAGCTAGTGGAAGAATCGTCTTGATATTTGACCAAGCAAATTATGCCAGCTACTAGGTGCTTTAATTTGTATGCCTGAGGCTTAAACAATGCCACATCCACTTAGGGACCTGAGCATTACTGTTCTGCTCCTGTTACAGTTAGTGATATTGAATCGTGTTACAGTGGATGTATGTCTCCAAGTTCTACTGGCTTCACGTGTGCTTATGTCTACATTTCTAGCATGAGGATGTGGGATGAAAAATAAATCTTAAGATGATGGAGAAGAAGTGAATTTTTAAAGTTAAATAAAAGGATCCATTGGTACATGCTCATGGATCAAATGAACAAAACTGTCAGAAGTAATCAAAACTTTAGGATGCAGAATCCATACTAATCCAAGGTGATCTTGAGTGCAGCATGTCAAAAGCTTTAGAATTGATATGAGAACAGTCCTAGATCAGCATGACATGGCAAACAACCAGTTGAAGTGCTGTGCTAAATAAGCCACACAGAGGACCTTATCTATTTATTTATTTTAAAATAAATAACTATCTATAGTTTTCCCCATCAGGGTATGCCCTCTAAAATGCCATGGCTTGTTTTATGGACGTGCATCATGCAAATATATATCAATGGGACGATGGTCATATAACTTATATGTTTGTTTCAAGAACATCCTGTATGTTCTGAATGTTCTGATTACAGACTGCATCATCAAACCAGTGCATAAATTATTCCCATTGCTCAGTCATCTTCCACAATAAACTATCACCAGTCACTCTCTTACCTAGCAAGGGCAGTACTAACTGTTTATCCCATCTAAAATCAATGCCTTGCCCAGACATTGCCTCTATTCTTGCTATGTGACTACAGACTTGCAATGACTTGACAAAGAGCCCCACTAATAACAGGACTGGGAAATGAGCAGCAAGCACCAAAGTAATCAAAGCCCAGTATTTTTACACTCCTTGTCCAAAGTAAAGATAGTCTCCTGTAGAATGTCTGTTCTCTTCCACTTGATAGAAAATACTAAAGAAACCTGTTATGGAATGATTCCTGCCAAGCAGGGAGAAATCTGTGGGCATTGCTCATAGTCAACAATATCAGCCAATAAAAAGTACTTTAATAGACTACACCTTAAATAGATCTGCAGAGTTCTCTGTGCCGAACCATCCAAGGTAACATGCAGTTAAAGCCAAATGAACCTATAAAGGTACTGTCAAATTGCTGGCACTGTGTTTCTTACTGGGGCTCTTGTCCCTAAAAGTGTCAGCACAGCACACTCACTAGTTCATAACCAGGCAGGAAGGACCAGACAGACTCTACCACAACTTGAACATCCTCCTCAGCCACAAGTCATCAGCCTGCATGGATGATAAAGGTGTTGTAGGCATGACGTATAAAATCATAAAGCTAGGAGAGTTTGAACTCTGCTAAAAATTATATCAATAATTTGATCAAGAAATTCATGAGAACAAATATTTGATGCTAAGTTCAACTGTTAATCACTAACAAGGAGTAATGAATAACCTCAGAGGTAAATACTAGAGTGCAATCCATTTACTCCAGAAAAATGGCTATTACACTTAGCCACAGCAGCAACTGGGATGAAAAGCAAATATATACCAGTTAAAGATTTAAGCCATCAAAAATCTGAATATATAATGATCTTGTATTCTTCACCTTAATTTAGAAGGACCTGAAATAAAATTCTGAGCAAAACCACCTAAGTTTTGGGAACAGCGTTTGATGAAACAACAAAGACTGACTATACTTTAAAACCTATTTAATTTCTTGTAGCAAGTGCCCTTCAGGTCCTGCATATCAAGTCAACAGGTAAATTGTGAAGACAGAGTCATTTTTAAAGGGCACTTTTTTGTGTATTCACTATGGCACAATTTTCTCCTTGTCATTTTTTGAAAAGCCTATTACTCATCATTTGAGTTTTTCAGTCTTTTATTTATATAAGGATAGAAGTGATCACTTAGTGCATATACCCTGCTCTTACATAAGGGTCTTTTAATGTCCCTTTCTTGAAATAAAAAAAGCAATATATAAAGTACTGTTAAAAAAATTTCATCCACCGTTGTAGTAGCTTTACTGTGTTCACCCAGCTGCATTTTCCTAACAGAAATACTGCTAAAATATGAGTTGGAACTATATATTAATTCCACTAATGAATAGCTATGTTTTGCTGAAAAAACAGTCTGACCTAAATTTGCTAAACTGCAACTGGAGTAGCAACTAAAGTAGAAGAATGGGGCTCAGAAGATTATTCTACCCTGGTGTTTCTGCACTTTGTCTTGGTGACTTAGGCTTCTACAGAAGCCCTTTCCCCTCTTCCTAACCATCTTCCAACTATTAATTCAAACTCATGCTTAGCTTCATTACCAAGGTGATGTTAAATGTATTGGAACCCATAAGCAGTGCCTCTCAAGTAACCCTTTGTAAAACAAAATTGTGACCAGCTAGGGAATCTGTCTACCTGCAGTTTATGAAGCCTAATTTTACCATGAAATTGCGACAAACATATCAGAGGAAGGAGGGTCTGCTATTTGCACTCTGTGCTGTTTCATATCTTGACCAGCCTGATGAAATACAACCCTCTGAACGTAAGTGGTCTCTAACTGAAATGCAAACCCTGTGTAGCAATAACTGGCTGAAGTGAGGAAAGTGATCTATCCAACTTTTCTATGAGAGGGGGATTTATAGAATACAAAGCTCTCATAGGAAACAAAAGTATTGAACATAAAACACATATAGGAAGACATGGCAAGTAAGAAGATGAAAGGAATATATCCTTGTTATAGAGAAAGACTTTTAAAAAGAGGCAGCAACCAGGTGCAGAGAAAATTTACGTCGAACAGAGAGATAAAGACAGAGATTCTATGATCCCAACATAAAGCTAAATGGAAAAAGGGACTCAGGACTGGGATGAATCAAAAGATCTTTTGGGAGTAAAGCAAAACTTGAGGAATAAGATGTGTACATGTCTGTATTCAGACATGAATTCTTCATGCTATAAAAGAACAGAATAATAGGGCTTGAGATCTGCCTCTGAGTGACTTGTCATTTAACTACATTTCTTTGAAGAGTTAAATTATAAATGTACAGTGCCTGCTGTGTGCACACTCCAGGGAAGACTACCATTAAACTACTGGGGAAATAGCACCTGCCTGGAAGATCTGAAGCAGCCAGAGCCAAGGTCTCAATTTCTGTGCTAAGAAATAGCAGAACTATGCACTATGTCTAAAAAATGAAGCCTAAAGTAGTAATATTACCTTATCTAACTACAACTTTGACAATTTTGCATGCATAAATCCTCAAACATTTAAATTGAAAAGTTACAGAAGAAAAAGTAAATGCTTGCTGTAGATATTAATTTGCATATTACAACTTGTTTTGATTCAGTTCCATACTTTAGTTCCATTCTTCTGCTATGTCTTGTTCTATCCAATACAGCATAAATGACGCAAAGAGAAAATCTTCTACCTCTAACAGAAAATGCAGAAAAAAGTATTTCAGAAGAAACCAAAACTATTTCATTGGTTTAGCTCCCAGACAAAAGCTTTATATTTCCCCTAGTTTTGTTTTAGGCTTCCTACATGGATAATCTGCAGATCATGCGTTTAGAGCTAGATACAACAGTGAGGGGAATAACAGGAGCAGATTTTGTACACCCGTATTGACTACAGCTACACTATCACAGATGAATCAGGGAATCAAAATCCAGCAGCAGCAGACACAAAAGGAACCCACTTTCTATAACCATGGGAACAGACTATTAATATGTAATTAATATTATACGTAGCTTAGACTGGGGAGAGAATTAATGAGACTGGTTCCAAGCTAAGGGGGAACATTTCCTCACATTTACTTTCCACACTAAACATAAGGCCAATGTTCTGTACTCATTGCATCAGACTCACTCCCTAATGGAGCACAGAGTGGCACAAGTCCCACCCAGGTATGTACACACTCAGGATTGCTTTTCTGTTGAATTAGCTTCTGTACATTACACAGAGTTTATGCAAGCTTTAATTTTTTGTAGTCAGCTGAGAGATGTTACTTTAAAACAGAAGTTTTAACAAAGCAGGCAGACCTTATGTCATTTGGCAGAAACCCCAGCAGTTCAAAATTAATACATCCAAATACTCTTACCACGTTTAAGTTGCTGGAGTGAGATTATCCTGGCTTGGTGCTTTATATCCTACGGCCAAACAGTTTTTGATCTGGAATTAGTCCCTTATTGTTAGATCTACTGTGGCCACTAATTTTTTCAGATAATGGCTTTTCTTCTCTGCACTGCTGGCTCAGTGTAGAGCTGGAGGCTCACCAAGACCCCAGCACATTTACACACATTGAAGTGAAGTGTGTCTGCTCTAAGGCAACCAGTGATTCTGGTGGGATTAGTGTTGGGGGGTTTTGGAGGAGCTTATCAATTATTTTGGCTTATCATAGAGGATTGCTGAATCTCAGGTGCTACTAATACTCCTGCTAGTGTCTAAAGAGTTTAGCGGGTGATAATAAAATTATTTTGTGCTGTTAATCAGCTTGAGCATTGCTTTCTATAAGTGCAATCCATCCTCATAAAAGCTTTAATCTTCTGCTTCTCAGCAGAGAAACTGATCAGTTGGGGTCCCAGACCGCCCCCTTTGAAACTGACCTGAGTAAGTGCATATGCTTGTCTGCAGCACTAAGCACTCAAGGTATTCAAAAATCACAATTAGGAAAGTCTAAACTTTCTACAAGGCTCATGAAAAGTTAGTTAGTAATTTTCAAGTTATATTTTTGGTAAATCTTTCTTCCACATATAAAAGTACAGTCACTTTCTCAAGACTGGTTGTGCTGTGGTCAGAACTCCTGTATTTTTGATCGCAAATTTAGTGGTACATTAGACTATTAAAATAGCAGGTAATAATAATCACAATAATTTCACTACATGGAGAAAAGTCAGTTCTTACCAGAGAAAAGCCATGAAAGAAGGAAAAAAGAAAGCTCATACTTGAATTTAACAAATCCATTCAGATTTAATGGATGCAAAAAGATGTGGCTCTGTACTGCACTCACACAGCTACCAACTCAAATGGAGACGGACTGCCAGATGCAATCAGCTGCACTGGAATCAAATCCAACAACCTGACTTTTCTTTTTCTGTGTCTCCTTCTCAGCATTTGCAAAACTTTTCAGAATCACTAAGCACTGCCATTCTTCCCCTAATGCTGGCAACCATTCAACTAGTCACAGCTTCTCTAACAATTTATGAGCAACTCTTTATCATTAGTTCAGTCAGGTAGTGAACTTGCTGCACTAGGAAGACAGTTTAGTTCAAGAGATATCAACCTTGTTTTCTTCATGATTTTTATATGTAAAAGCCAGCTTTGAACTAAATGGCCATCTCACACTGGGCAAACTGCCAATGTGAGAGACAAATGACATAGGAACCCAGAACACTTTAGGTAAATACTAGTACTCACAGGTAGTTACTTTTTAATCACCATTTTATATGGGTAAATTGATTTTGTGTAACTAAAGACTGTGAAAAATCTATTAAGTTGGTGGGCTGGCTGTGCCTTCCATGTATACTTAGCACTTCTACTAATTTCACCCGTTTCTAGTGTTCCCTTGCATTTCACGAGTTCAACAGAAGCAGGTCCAAATCTCCAAACTTGAGAGGAGTCAAACAGTGAGAAAGAGAATTTGCCAGTTTCTTAAGCTCCATTAAGGCTTTGGTCCTTCAGTGCATTCACTCACATGGAGAATAATCAAATGCAGTTTTTTCTAAGGACATCAGTGCATGCTCTTAAGCCACTCCTTACAAGGGGAAAAGTTGTACCAGAAGTGGCAATGCCCCTGTAGCAGCCTATTGACTGCACAGCAGAGAAAAATTTAATTGATTAAAACATATTTTGCAGTCATTTTGAATATGTCCGTTCTTGGATTCCAGAATACATATGTTCAAACTACTGAACTTTTGAACTACTTTGTATGCCATATTGCCTTTGTGACCTAGTAATAAATTAGAAATAAATTAGAAAACATTTAAGTCTGTATCAGCATTCTTGTTTGCAGCCTCAGAATAAAGATATGTCACAACATTTGGTGCAGATGATCAGCATGAAACTGAGTAAGATGACAGAGTTTTGGAGTGGTTCTGGTTTCCTTCAGAATATCCAGTTTTGCCTTCCAAGCTCAGTGTGAAAGGAAACTACCTTAACTAATAGCAAGGATTTGAAAGTCAACAAATCAAAACAATCCAAACTAGAGTTTCAACCTTCATTTCTAACTAGAACCCATAGGTTACTGCTAAAAGGTTGATTACACTTATATTTAGCAAGATGCATCTGCAGACAATTGCTCTAAAATGTATAAAAATTTGCTGTTTTGTCCTAGATTGAAAGAACAGAGAGATTAAAGCTGAAGCCTGGAATCTGCCAATTAAGATAAGCAATTGGTAACCTTAAATAAAGGTAAAAGGATTTATCCTCCTTATTGTCAAGTAAAGGAGAGTGAAGAGGAAGGAACAATTACTCTTTTCTGAGCTATAGGAGAAACAGATTGTGCAGAGCAGTTGTACTGGATGGCTCCAGCAACCAACTTCAATAGTGAGAGAAAATATATACCTTTAAGATCTTTGCCAGAGTATGCAAGCCCTGGGGTATGTTGTAAAGGCTAATCAGCCAGTCTGACAAGCAGATGAGATGCTAAATCAGCTAAGGATACTTATTAAGTATAATCTTAGTAACACATTTTCCTACTTCATCTACTTGTAATTTCATTCTTTTATAGCAAACATGTATTATTTTCTAGCTAACTGTAGGTTTTTATCCTTAAACCTTTTCAAAGGATTTGAGGATCTGATGAACTACAAAGCATCTAATTTTTTTATCTCTAAAGTCAAAGAGCTGAAATACTCTTTGTTGCGGCCCGTATCCCAGTATCTTTATCCATGGTATCGAAGAGTGTCAGAGTGCTGAACTTCTGCTTTATTCAAGCTGAGAAAAGATAGTTTAAGTAGCACATCAAAGAATCATCACCAGTGTTCTAAGGCAGATATGTTTCCCGGTTCTTCTAAAATATTTGAGTCTGAACTTCCAGGTCCTTAGACCATCATAGAGCACAGCGTGCATTATAACTCTGCGGTATGTAGCTATTTCCTGGATGAGTTGGAACAAAGCACTTTGTGTTTAATATTGTACTGATAATTGATTGCTTTGAACAACTGCTTTAAAAGCAATACTGAAATTACTAATATGACAAAGTAATATGCTCCTGGAATTGTGTGGCATCAGGAAGCCATTTATGCCTTCATTACTTGTAATAGCTGCAAGTAACAAATCAGGTGTTTTTCTTAGGAAAAATAATCATAATAATCATAGAATGGTTTGAGTTGGAAGGGACCTTAAAGATCATCTAGTTCTGACCACCCTGCCATGGGCAGGGATAGATCAGGATGCTCAGCATCCAAGACTCAGCAAGCCTGGCCTTGGATATCCCTAGGGATGGGGCCTCCACCACCTCTCTGGGCAACCCATTCCAGTGTCTCATCACCCTCACGGTGAACACTCAGGTCCTTCCATTTTCCCCCCAATTTGCCTCTAGGCAGGTTCCACATGCTCCTCCTTCCCCCCATAAAGCGTGTTTAAGATCTCAATCTCACTGTTACTCACTAACAGCTGATAGAATCAGTGGTAGCACCTCTGCTGACATCATCTGCTTGAAACTATGTTCTATACTCTCACACATCTGCATGCAGGATAATTGTATTGGTCTGCTGTGGAATCGTACCAGGCAGCCTCAAGGTTCCTCACCCATTTATCTGTCTAAAGTTGTATCATTGTGGAATCTCAGTCTTCTAATAAGTATGTCTCTGTGCCTTCTTACTTCTTTCTTTGATAATACTGATGAAGTATTTTTCTTCTGCATGCATAGGGGGAAAAAAAAAGAAAAAAGAGGAGAGTAAGTGGCAGTTCTGAGTTGCAGCACAGCTGGATATTTTTGTCTCTGTAGGGAAAGCATAAGAGTAGAGAGAAGAGATGTGGTTGTCCTTGCTTTTCTGCATATCCTGCTATCCTTTAAAGTTTAAGAGAAGACTGACAAGAAGTAGCCATGTATAGGAGACAGGCAACTTGAGGAAGGGGGTTCAAGTGTAACTCTTCTTAAATATCCTAATTTCAGCAATACAAAAACATGACACAGAACTTTACATTAATTTGACCAACACATTTTTAACTGTGGAGTTTTTTAATCTTAGTAAGCAATCTATTATGAAATAGTCTTACTAGGTTGCATTTGCCTTAGAAAATGCTGTAAAGCTGGTGTACAGAGAACTGGACTTAAGAAGATCAAGGTTTTGCTCATGTCTTCTGCTAGCACCCAATGTTTAGGCTTTTCTGACATGTGCTACACCAAAAACAAAGGAGGGGTGACACTAGAGGCTCCAAAGTGTTTTTTTACTCATTGGCAGAAAGTCACTGGATGTATCAGCAGGAACATAGTCAAAGACAAAAGGGGAAGAAAGCACACATCAGATGATTGGAGAGGCCCATCAAGGAGGGAAACAAGAAGAAAAATAATTGCTACTAAGTTTTCTTAGTGTGTTTCCAACTTAGATTCACGCATAGAGCTAGTGAAGACAAAGATGACAACCAATAGTAATGCTTTGCTAGAGAGGCAGGTCTAGGTCACGGCTGCGCTCTTGCTGGTCAGATCTGATTGTCTGTGACAAACAGTGCTGAGTAATTGCTCTAATCACTCCGGCAGGCATTGTACCTTGGCCCAGCAAAAGAATGATGCAACAGTGGCTTCAGAAGCCTGCCGCCCGTTCAACCTGACATCTCTGACAGCAGCGCATTCGTTTTAATGGGAGGGTTACTTGGAGTTGCGGCTGTTCAACAGGGGAGAGCCCAATGAGTATTCCTAAGTTGGCCAGAGATAAGGGCCTCATTAAAGTGCTCAGGAGTACTTATTTGCAGGTTGACTTGCTGTGATGATCAGTTGGTGGAAAACTATAACAATGAGAAGCACAAATACATGTCATAGAGCATCGACTGCAGGTTTATGCTTCTCTGGAGCAGCCAACAATTAGGGTGGTGTGTCATCAAAACTTTCATGTCAACAAAGCAACACATTCGCTTTAAATGAGACAAAGTCAAATCTACTTAAAGGAAATGGAAACTGGAACCCTTTTCCAAAGTGCATGCTGCTTCATGAGACATTGTTTTAGAAGAGCACTGGGTGAAATTCTCTCCTGTGACTCCTTCTTTTTTCCCTCCTTCATATTTATATACTCTCTTGCTTACAGCAGCTGGGTTGTGTGAAGTCTGCTCTCCCTTCTAAAGTGGATGAAAAAGCCTGAAATACTTCTATGTTTTCTGTTACAGGATACCTTCAGAATGATTGTTGTGTAGAAAGGAGGAGTCTATTTGCATAATTGTGGAGGTACACTACACTTCTGAAGCTCTCTAGCACTCCACACTCCTAGCGGCCATAAGATACATGTGTCTCACAAACAGCATGCACTATATGATTTTATTGCCCATTCTCTCAGTATCAACAGCAAACACTTGCTGTTGCTGTCTTGCTGTTGCTTGCTGTGACGCACTTCCGAATATCTCATCTGTAAACACTAAGTGAATTGTCACTGAAATAGAGGATAGCCTGCTCTTATGAGCACTGGAATGTTTAACACTTGGGTGAGTCCCCTCCGGGGAACTAACACTTGGCAGAATTGGTTTCCCTTAATAACATGATGTTCTCCAATGGAACAACTACAATAGATAGTACTAAGTGTAAGTAAGTGAAAGGAGTGCTGGAAAATATTTTGTTCATTTTCACTTACTTGTGTGTGTGTGTGTGTGTGTGTTGCACACACAGGGTCTGTAAGGAGGTCAGACTGCTTGACCTTCAGAAAATAGGTGGAGCAGCCAATTCAGCAGAGGAGCCATTAACACTGCTTTAAGCTCTCATCCTCTTGTAATGGGGGAAATCCAGAGGTGCCCTTTCAGGCAGTTTTATAGTTGGTTTTGAACCACAACTGTCCTTTTTGGCACTCAATGTTGGACTCAAAGATTTTGGGATAGCAACAGATTTAATTGGATTTTTCTCTTCCATTATTACTTTACTAAACTTCCTTTATCTCCAGAAAGGGCTTTAATCACAACTGGCAACTAAGCACCACAGAGTCACTCATTCATTTCCCCCTGATAAGACTGGGGAGAGAATCAGAAGAGTAAAAGTGGGAAAATTCTTGGATTAAGGTAAGGACAGTTTAATAAGTAAAACAAAAGCCATGAATTTAATAAAAGCCATTTCAGTAATTCTGAAAATATCTCATTAAACTGAAGGAGAAATATATTTGCATAATTGTGAAGGGACACTACACTTCTGAAGATCTCCAGTCATTCAGCTGGGACTTATCTGATGGAGGAACACAGAAAAAAGCCTCCAAATTTACAGATCACAGTGGAGGGGAAGAAACCTGGGAAAAGTAAAGCCCTATAAAAGGTATTTTTAAATATTTTGGGCTTGTTGTTTGGCTTAAGTGGCTTGATTGTGGTTGCTTGGGTGTTTTTTTTTCAAAAATTAACTTTCCCTAAATCTTGCACTCCATATAAGTAGACAGGCCAGCTTAATCACAGGTTTTCAGAAAAAAGATCATGGACTGTCTGAGGAGGCATCCAAGACAGAGCTCAAGAGTCACACATGTAAAGGAACACAGCATTGCCTATGCTTTCTTCAAGACTACCCTAAATGTCTTCAGTACAGTGCAAGCCTATTCACCTAAAATATAGCCTGCTGATGAACTGCACTCTTACTGCAGCTTGGCATGGGACTTCTTGGGCCACTAAAGCCTCTCCTGAGCTAACAACTGAAACGTTGCAATCTTTACATACGCTTAATTTTATTTAAAACTAGGTATGGGAATACTGGAAAACTTCTAAAATTGCAAAGCTTCTGTCATTCACTGATGGGAAAGAGAATTTATTTTTACTTATTGTTCCAATTTTTTCCCTACTGTCATACCAGTATTAATGAGTGACTCTGTTTATTTCATTGAAAGTACAATTGGTATCCACAGATGGGGCTCCAGTGACTTTGATTTGCACAAGCTGTGGATTTGGTCCACGTTCTCAGTGGACGTATTCCAGATACACACAAAGATTAGAATGAAACCCAACAGGTACCAGAACAGTTACAGTTTTAATTGTGGGAATTACTTGTGTAGGGACATTACCCTGAAATTTGATTATAGCTGCTTCGACAAGTGTAACACTCTGTAGGAAAATCAATCCTGTTTCTGTAATGAAGAAAAACAAGTCATTTTCAAAAGGAAATATGATTATACATTCACAGCTTAGGTTGAAGAAGCAGAAGGCAGCTTAATACAGTGCAGGCTTGCTCAGAGGGAATATCCACTCGCTGAGGCCAGCATAACAAGATTGGATTCCAGTTTAATGTGGTTGTGACTCAAATCCCTTTGGAGAGTTTGTTTGACAATCTGACAAAGTTATCTCAAGAAAAATAGGTTAAAAAACATAAACTTGACTTCAGTAACTGCATTTCCTCTTCAGCATGCAGAGCATTTTGCCTGGAGGCCCTGCAGCCCGAAGCCCCACAGGTAATACCACTTTGTGCCTTTACATAAACTAAAATGTTTTAGCAGGCATTTTACTCCAAGAGAAGGTTTGCCATGTGATCTAAATACAGGCAAATAAGGTCTTTCTGATCTCTATATCTGAAAGAAGAGGATATGAAGGATATGAAATGTAACTGTTGTTAATGCAAGGACATGGGCTCATTTCCAGTCATCTTTAAATGCAGCTTTAGCTCTGTTTCAGTAGATGCTTAATTCCCTCATGATGCACTTAAGAAATTCCTGTTTAATCTTGTATCCTCACACTTGTTGTCAAAAGAGAGTGTGCTAAACGAAAGTAAATGTGTAGCACTGTTCTCTTCCTGCAGATGGGAAATGGAGGCCTGGAGATATGTGCCATGTTGCCTTTGGGGCTAATTGCTTAGTCACTGGCAGAGTCAAGTCACTCCCACACTCTATCTTGGGGCATAGTCACAGAGTTGCAATGGCAGTAATTGGAGCCTTCAAGATATTACAGCTTCTAACTATTCATCACTGCCCCTAGTTGTCAGTTGCCATCTTTCAGCTGGTGCTTACCAGGCCATAGTTGAGCCACCAGAACAGATTATGTAAATCTAATAGATTTGATGCCTAATCAGCCAGGTTGTCTCAAGTTACCTTCATTTCTGGTTTGGGTTGAGGCGGATGAACTGAAACAGGATTGTGCTGGCAGCTTTGTCATAAAATTAAGAAGCAGTCTCAAAGAGGTGGGAGAGGTAACTTATTCAACTTCTCTAGGTGTATGTGTAGTAGTAAATCCGACTGTACTCTTTCCTGACCAACAGTACATCCTGTTGGATGAGTTGCTGTTTCTTGGAGACCATGCTCTTCTACTTCTCTGGCTGCAATCTAGTCTAATGTTTCATCCTAGAAATTAATTACATGTATACCCTGATAAACACGGGTAGATAGAAATGCTAGCTAAATACAGATCAAGATAGTTAACTTGAGCTTTGACTGTCTACTTAATCATTAAGAATATCACAAGGAGTGATATACAGTCCCAATGCATCATGCCACCTTTGAACATATTGCAATTATCTCAGTTCAGTTGAACTTGGGAAAGTTCCGATCTAACTATGTAAAGAAGCCAAGCAGGTGTTTAGTTACTACATTTATTTCAGTTTCAGAGTACCTAAACACACATAAACACAAATCAGAAAGAAGATGACCAAAAGTGTAAAACACTGGTATTTACTTTAAAAAAAGAAAAGAAAAAAAAAGTAGAACTTAAATTTATCAGGATATATGATTTAGCTGAGTATTAATTGATTGACTTACTTCATTAGCAGATCCCTTTGTAGCCTCAAAAGCATTCACCAGCCCCTTTTTCCTCACATTCTGTTCCCTAGACTTTGAAATTATAATCTCTAGATGTGATAAGCAGACTTGTTTGGATATTCACTGATACTTGATACTTCCCTTACCAGTGCCATTTTTGTCACCATCACATCAGTCATCTCCATGACCTAACTTCCCTATGACCTCAGATCTGCTAGGGCAATCCATAGATGAGGATCTTATTTTTATTGAGCCCCAACACTTTGGTTTTGTGTCAGGGTCAAGCAGTTGGACACATCAATGCCAGCAGCAGTAGGTTGCTGCCTCTTCACCTGAAGTGACCCCAAGCCAGGGCCTGGCCAAGCAGATCAGTAAGGCTTCACAAGTTTAAAGATTGCAGTGGACAGTCCCTGGAAAGACAACACTAACAAGATGCAAGTGCTGTGCCCTGGGATTCTCAGGAGAATTAGGTATGGCTTGGGATATTTTTGGAAGCACCAAATTATATGATTGGTCAGTCATGACTGCAGACTGTTCTGTCTCCAGGGCATCAATTGAAGAGTACAGAGAGCATGAGCTTCACAAGGTCTCTGAGACCAGCTGAGGGTGACTTCTGCACAGCATTGCAGTGACCCAAAATGCTGATAAACAATCAGGACAGGTCACAGGACAGAGGGAGAGGCTGCATACTCAGTTGAGCAGCCCTCGCTATAAATTCCTCCATGTCATACACATCCTGAGCTGGGGCTCTTCCAAAGAACGTTCTGAACTTCAGCGCTGTCTTTCTGAATGTTCAAACTCAAGTTGATTAGGATCTGAATATTAGGAGTCAACAACTCCCATCTCATAGATATCTAAAACTCCTTTCTCCTCAGTGTTCAGTGAATATCACTGGTTGAGTGGCATCTTCCTGAAAAATAGCTGCATTTGGGAACATTTCCTTTATAAGTACTATTCATATTTTTGCTCTCCTTGTATTGGAGGTACTGCTTGCTGGTACAGATAGCTCTTTTCACAGATCCTTTAGGGAACAGGAACCTGCAATTCCTTAGTATTAGGATAAGACTATGCTTGATTTTATTAGCAGGTTTGGCAAAACAATCAGATCTGTCCCATCTCCCCTTCCCTGCTTGTGCAGCCTGGCATGAAACATTATTCCCCAGGCAACACGTCAGCAGTCTCAATCCAGCCTCTTGCAGGAAAAGGCCATTTTCAGGGGCACAGCCAATAACAGATACATGCTGCCACCTCCTACATCCTGAAAACTGTGATGCCCTGGCGTGTGGTGGCATGTAAACAACAATTTACTTCTGACATGGTGACTTTAAAGGGTCATCCCCAGCTTCATAAACAGGTGCTAACTTTCCTGCCTCAGTGCAACAGGCTATCATCCCAAACTACACTTGAGAGATGAGAGTGAATGACATATGGGATTCGTTGCACTATGGACTATCTCACAGTACCAGCTGACATCAGCACTATGTGATGTGCTGTGAATAATTCAATGGGAATGCATGCCTGTCTGCACCAAATTTGTATTGCCAGGTGATCCAGTAATGCATAAATCCAATCTTAGTGATCATCTGACCACAGCTTAAATGTTCAATGCTTGGCTCTATCATTAATCTCACAGTGTGATTTTAGACAAGTCATTTTCCCTTCCCCGGGAATTACTTCAACACAGCTGGAAAAGGAGAAGTAACAGGTTCCTGTAAAGTCTTACCTCTTGGAGGCTTGCTGTCCCACTGCAGGATATAAGTAAATCCTGCTAGGATAGAATGAGTGTTTGTAAACAAATAGACATAATAATAACACTGCTAATAAAAAAAAATAGATGAGAGATGTGAGAACAGAGAACAGCTGTGTTTTAAAGGCTGACTGAGGGCTAACTGTCCCCAAAAATAAGAAGCCTTATCTTTATTCAGAAAATCACTTCTAGAGAAACAAACTGGCTCTCTGCCAACCCTATAGATGCAATTAGTCCAAAGGAGAACTTCCTGAAGATGGTACTCTGGGGAACACAGATCAACATCAGCATTTGCAAACGCCGGTCCTGAAAGAAACTTTCTGCTTCTGTAATTAATTAGATGAAATTGAATATTTGCAGTTTTGTCCATCTGCTCATTTTTCTGTTTTCTAATGGGTGCTTTTTCTCTCTATTTCTAGAATGAAATACTTCTGCAAATAGTGTTAGGTGATTTTACATATTGGCAACCTGTGAAACTTCACAGATAAAAAATAAATGTGTGGGGGCAGTGCAATGGAATTCATGTTTTTTCAGGTAAATTATTTTTTTAAGAAAGCGAAAATGGCATAATACAGATCAGAAACCTTTTTTTATACTCACTAGCTGCACCAAAAATACACCTTTTAACCTTCCAAAGCAACAGTTATGCTAAAGTAATGTGTGATGTTGAGTAAAGTATTGGACTTATCTAACTTATTTTTCTCTGACTACCAAGGTCTGTCATATACTGCCACTGTTACTGCTGCCCTTTGTGATTAATGGTTTTGCCCACATTTTGGAAGAAAAGTGGGCAAAATGACAGAAGAAACAGGACAGAAATGTTATGGGATAGATTCAGTAGTGGACTGGAATGCCTCAAATGTGCATAAAGCCTGTTTTAAGCTCATGTAACATTTTTGGCTTGTTTCTTCCATTCTTTTTTTTTTTTTCAGATGTATATCCCTATTTCGTGAAACTGAGTGTGAATGCATTAGTCCCCCAGCTTACAAAGCTGTTAAAGTTAAGCATGTGTTTAAGTATGTGAGTAATCAATAGGCTCAACTCCAGGGACATGAAATAAGCATGTGAAAACATAACTCCCTGAATACATGCCTTGGCATTGTTGAGAAGGGGGAAATCTGCACAAAGCTGATCCCAGAGCTACTGAGAGTGGGGGAATCACAAATTAGAGCAGCTACCCATGTGCTGAGCGATCTTCTCCCTATCATGACCTCCTCAGTTTGGATGTCATGTTTGACCAACATCATAGCACCTAAGGCCATTTTGAAAGTAAAGTAAATCATTTTATACTAGATTTTAAGGTTAAAAATGTTTACAATTAATTTAACAACCATGATAATTTACTTAGATTGCTTTTTGGCCAGAGAGGCAGCATGTGTCTATATGCAACCACCCAAAAGTTACAGATGATTAGAAAAAACGTAGCCCTTGAGAATGTGAAGAAAACGTATTGTTCACATCAAGGTTAATTTATAATGTGCTTTGATCTTTGATTAAAAAAATAACAAATTAAGAACATTATCCTATGCCTACCACAGATTTAAAAATATTAAAAATGGAGAAACTTCTTTTACTCATAAAGATCTAATGTCTTTTATTATTGTGCAGGATTATTTCTTAATTAGTATCACATTTGCTAGCATTTTATCCAGCAAAGGTTTAGATATCTCAAAGAACAGAATTTGCATTTTATATTAATTCTATCAATGCTGTGATAATGGTGTTACTGATGTTCCATAAAAATCACTAATTAAGTATTAAAAGTAAGAGGAAAGTTTCTTGCTATTTCCAATGAGAAAAAGTCTGTCATGGTACTATACATGTGTCTGACTTGGAGCTAATAATTCAGATTGTGAATTCTAGTAAATCCTCCAGGTAAAACAAATGGCTGAGTCTCTGAAAAATTAGTTAGTCAAAAAAAACCCAACCCCCCTTTTATTTCTAAATTATATTTTCAGACAATAAACCTGATCCACTAGTCTGTCAAAACCTCTTCTTTGACAGGATGACCTGCCAAAGACTTTTCTATTCAAGTTAAGTGGTGCTCTTTTTATGTCTCTACTACAACAAAAAATATGAATCTTTTTCTTATATTTGTTTTTTTTTCTCCTATATGTGTTTGCTTTAAAAATAATGGTTAAAATCCTGCACCACTTAATGCTCTGGGAGATCTGCCAAGATATCACTCATCTAGTACAGCTTTCATGCCATAATGTAAGTATTATAGATATTGAAATTTAAATAAAAACTTCCTCTTCCCAAATGCTTTTTAGTCACTAAGTTAAACAAGCCAAAAAAACCCAAAACTGTTAAGGCTAAAAACCTTTTCAATTCTAAACACATTACATTTCTACTCTTGACTCTTCTGATGCTATAATTTAAATAGCAATTCAGTTCTCACAGGCAGGCAAGCAAGACAGGACTTGAAAAGTGAACATAAAATCCCTGCTTTCCTGTCACCTCCTTTAGAAAACGCCTATCAGACAGTTTTTCTATGCATGAAAATAAAAAAGCAAACAATCCTATTATTTTTATGGGTCACGATTAAGACTTCAATTAGTTGGCTTACTCAGTTAATTCAACTTTTAGCTAACGTTTCAATTTTGAAGAAAGAGATATTGACTCATTCACTGAAGTTCCTAACAAGCAGTTACACTCCACTCTTTGGAGCAGGGTTTTTCACTTTTAATTTTTTTTTCCATTTTCAGGGTTTTTTAATGTTTGCAAGTGAAAATATACTATAGCCACTGTTGATTTAGATAGTATCTACATACAAGCATCAAATGATATTTCCTTTTCCATCAGATGGCTAAGCATTTCAAGAGCATCGGGGCAAGGCAAATTGAAGTTGTGACATTGTAATAGAAATTCTTGTGAACCACAAAGTGCTCAATAAATGACAAAGGTATCTCTTGAGGAACAGCTGAAAGCAATTTATACTCAGGCATTTTTACAGCATAAAAAAAAAAAAGGCAGAATGAGACAAATTTATTGCTGTTATTTTTATTGATTAAACTTCATGTTAAATTTGGAGTAAGTGTATTCAGTGGCAGCATAGTCTCTGAACCCCCTGTCTAACCTAACTAACTTGGGGATAAACTAGCATTTCTACAGACAATGTGTATTAAGCAGTTATTAGCTGTGACACATACTTGGTGGTGCAGCATAATGAAGTTTGGGAGGGGGAAGATTCCTTATGCTAGAAAGAAGCTCACAGTGTTGCATGACAGGACATGCAAAGTATTCCTCTATTAAATAAAATGAACGATATGCAAGAACTAGCTAAAGGATAGATTCAATATGAGCAAATGGGTTATAAATCTTTGTCCATCTGCTGTATGAAAAGCTTTAAGAATGTAGATTCGTGTCAGAACAGAGGTAGATACTGTATTACCATGCATGTGCTGAAAAAGACTTGGAGTTGAGGGGAGGATGGCAAAACATAGCATTACCTAGGTACAGCTATATGAGATTGAATTTCAGAAAATCTGGTCATCTGTTGATGAGGAGACTTTGTACAACATTTCCTCACTCACAACTCTTTTTTTTTTAATTACAAAAGTGCAGGCACTTTTCCCTCCAGTGAGGCAATACATCACACACTGTGCTAATCTTCTAGGAAATATATTTGCATTTCTCCTATGAGCTCAGCTACAGGAGACCCCTATCACAGCCCAGAGTTCTTAATAAAAACACATCTATGGACCTTATCTGTGCTCCTGCGCTTTTGGGCGTTATAGCTTCAGTTGCAAATGGACAAATGCAGCTATGGAAAATCTGAATCCACCTGGTCTATCTCACAGAGCAGGTGAATAAAATCTGTAACTTGGCTTCAAAAAGATCAGCACCTGCTCTGGGGACTGTAATTTTGATCACTTTCCATGGCTTTTTGTTCCTTACTTTGAGTGATAGTATTCACAAGTGACTTCACAGGAGTTACATGTCTTTTTTTCCATGCTAGGCAATTAGTATTTTGATGTCACACTTGTTGGGTTATGCTTGCAAATGATACATCCTTAACTTTGTTCAACCTAGCAGTACAGAAAGGACAAAGGGTAATGTTAGCTACTAGTTCAGCTGCCTAGCCCAGGTTTACTGTGTTTAATTGAACAGTGATAAATTCAGTTACTCTGGAGAACAGCTCCCCTCTTCTTCTGCAAGCATCTATCAATCCTCCCTAAAACAATTTTATATTTATGGGGATTTTCAGGTATTCACCTACTGTCACCATCCTGCAAGATATAAATGGGGACAAACTGCGAGAGGAAAGACAAACTGATAGATTGTCAGACAGACTGAATCAGTTTGTAGAGCTGACAATTATATTCATTAACTCAATCAGCCTTCCGTTAATAGTGTGGGTTTGATTGCCGTCTTGCCTACAGGTAAATCTCCATCAAAATTACAACCATCAGTTAGTCCACATTTTTATAAACTATATGTGTTGGGGGGGGGAAAGATAGAAAAATCTGTTGCCGTTTCCTTTCTTCCAGCAGATAAAAAGGAAAAAAAGCTGCTCCGAAAGCAGCGGGAGACGCGGAGCCACAGTGACCTCAGCTGGCGCCGGAGCGACGGTGCGATGCCAGCACCTCGGTGGGGACAATGTCCACAGCTCTGCTTTCCCCTGCTTCAGGCCTGAGGGTGCTGAGTGTTCTCCTGCCTTGCAGTACTGCTTCTGCTTGAGGTTGCCAATCCAGATGCTGGAGTGAGACCTTCTACTCATCCCCATTCTCATCTCTTCTGAGAAAAGGGGCTCAGGATGGACGCATTCCATATCCACTGGGTAAGGATGTATGACAGCAACTTGCCAGTTGTTAGCTGCTGGTACTGTTTAACCATGGGTTAGCAACTTTATCGCAGGCTAAAAATAAATTTAGGTTTTGGTTATTTTGGGGTTTTTTTAGGCACTTGCAGGAGATGTTTTAAAACCACGCTCCAAACTTTTAGTAGTATAAGCAACATTCATCTCATGCTGGAATAAGCTTCAAATTTAAGGGCTGTGGAGACTCTAAATAAATAATTCTCAGTAAAATCTTCTATGAGGTAAATTCAATTTATAAAAAGATAGCTATGCTGGAAATAATTTTCTGAATCATACTCTTATACTGTGAATTCTCAACTCAGAGTCCAGTGTAAGCACATCCTTATGATAAAAACCATACAGAGCCATACAGAGAATTTACATGGATATTCCATGGTGAAAGGTGATAATAACTGTCAAAGAGCTCATTTTCTGCCCATGTTTTGTGCTAATTTATCAATCTGAGGAGATCATTACATTAACAAATAACAGAACTGTTGTTTTCACTGGAAAACTGCATCTTTTATTTTCCCTCTTGAAGCTTCCTTAATTTGAAAATATATCAGGTATTAATAAAGCTATATAAGCATGAGCAAGCCTAAATTTCATGGATAATAGAGAACCTTTTTGTTCCACTGATAAGCAATAAAACCAAGACCTTTTGTTTCTGCTACAGCAAAAAAAAAATACTGTGTGACCCCAAAATCTACAGTTTGTGCATTCAGCTAACACAAATTTGTTTTGTTCCATTTGCATCCATGAACTGATGTAGATTTCCACCAAACCCAGAGTCCAACTTTCTTTGTGTTCAGAGGCAATGACTCCATAGTTTGAAATCCTCATAAAAGCTAACCTGTCTTCTCATGCTATGAAACAGAAAGCCCGTTGTCGGGAGATGGAGGAGGTCACAGCACCAGGCTGTGCTGTTAGAGAAGGTTGCTCAGAGGGCTGGGAAAGGAGGGCATTTTGGGTTAACAAGTGGAAAGAGCAGGCTGGGAATGGGGCATAGCCAGCATTCACACTGCACTTGTTCACACTGGTTCATTGGGTCATGGAATGGTTTCCTGGGAGCCCCAACTTCAGCCTCAAGCTGCTTCTCATTGCAGGAAATCTTGAGAAATGATGCTGTGTCCCTTATTTAGAGGATGTTCTTTTAAAACTTAAACTTCTGTAGAGAGATATAATGGGGTTTTTTGTCTGATACGGTCTTTCTGAGTCCTCTACATATAAACACTTGTGTCCTGAAGCTTTAAACCTGAACTTCATTTTACATAACTATAAGCAAGTAGCTGGTTTCCTTCCTCCCTTGAAGTTAGCGTGGAATCTATATATGCCCTTGGCTTGCTGTTTTGCTTTTCCTGCTTGTACCTTCTGGAGAACCAGAGACAACCCCAAGGTAGCTGATGTATCAGAAAACTGACATTTTTTTTGGTCAAATTGCACCACAATCAGGAAAATAGACATTTGCATTCTAGCTGCAGCCCGAAGTCAGTTTTCTTTTGTATGCTCTAATGTGCTTCAGATCAGCCAAGGTTTTTTTTGTTGTTGTTCAGCAGGGTGGATGTTGGCTTATTGGTTATGAGAGCCTGTACAATCATTGCAGTGGAAATAAAAAGGCCTGACACTACAGCAGTAGAAATAACAATGTTCGTTTCTTCCCACTAAGTGGAAATAACATGCTTTGTTCCACCAATTTGAGGTACAGAATACCTGACACAAGATGGTGTACAACAGTTTGTATTTTTCTGGGGAAATATCTCAGCATCACCACACTGTGCCAGAGCAAAACTGTGCCAAAAATGGTCAGGTGCAAGGTCACTGATAATAGGCCACATTGTCAGAGCTCAGTTAAGTCTTAAGTACATGGCTACAAGGTTTTTCATTATCAGCTGACAATTTGGCCCAGAACATTTGCTTCACTGACTAGCTGAAAGTTAATTCTTGGATATTGTGCACCACTACCTGCATGTGAAAGTCTTTAAAAAAAACACCTGGCTCTAATAAATAAATATTTTAGAAGTACAGTAGCTGATTGCATATATAACTGACAGGAAGAAATGGTACCCCTGGTTTAATAAATCATGCAGCTTGCTGAACTCGATAGTGTCATGTATTTTTAAGATAAGCCCTCATAGATTTTGAATAAAAAAAGGAAGCACTCAGAGAAGGACATACATTTTCTGTTCCTTTTCTCACAATATTAAGGTAAGTAAGTGGTCTGAGTCACTGGCTTCTTCTCCTGCCACTTTATAATGCTGCATGGTCACAGACAGGTTGAGAGAGAACCAAACCTTTCTACTAATCACTTGTAACATCATGGTTAGTATACACTGTCTCTTAAAGAACTCAAGCAGAGCAGTATCTGTAGTTGAAACAGAAACCTGAGTTCTGTGGGGACCCTAGATGGGTTTTTCTGTTATAGTCTCAAAACCCCTAGAGTTAACTTAACACAGATCCAGGGAAGTAGAGCTGCCTGCTTCAGTGGACAGTGAAAGAGGACTGACCTACTGTATGGGAGGCTGAACAAGAAAAGACTCTATTTTTCAAATATATTATTCAACAGCCTTTCCATGAGGAAATTTTAAAACACAATTAAGAAAAAAAAAAAAGGAAATAGATTCTTTAAGGATTTTTCTTTTCCTTTTTCTCTATCAGTGTTTTTATATTCTCATCTGAGATGATTCCTACTAAAATTTTGCTTGAGACATTAGTATTAACCTTAATTTTTCTTCACGTTTTGTTGGCAGTTTATAATGAAAGCAAGTGTCTTTTGGTATAGCTGAACACCCATGGGAGTCAGCACTAGCTTTCGTTCTGACCCTGAGAAACAGTCCCAGCATTGTGAGGACACACTGGGCTTTAAGATGGAGGGAGAGCAGTGCTGCTACTTAAGAGCCTGTGTCTGGCAAACCCCAAATATAAACAGGGTATTGGGTAGTGCTAGTGGAGCTGAGGGAAACATCTTTGAATCATCGTGGTCATTGGACTGGTCTCTTGTTAATGGCACAGTTACAGATGGCATATGTTAAATCGGTAACTGTTGCCTTTATATAGCACCCTCTGTCAGCTCATAAGGCAGATATTTCAACTTTTCTCTGTTGGTTAAACTGGCATAGAAATAACTGGTTTTCCAGAGATTATCAATAGAGACTGTATTAATTAAATAACAAAAGGTGAACTAGGCTGGCAGAAGTGGTCCAGGGACCAGGGCATTAGCCCACTTTGAGAAAGACTCAGACTCTTCTGATACGTGTGTCCTGCATAACCTTAAGCAAAACACCTTTGTGTCCTGCTTGACCCAACTGGACAAATAATCCTTCCTGGTATCGTGGGGGAGAGGGTAGTTATTATATATAAATACATATAAATATATTAAAGATGAGCAGAGCATCTTCTGACTGCATAACAGGAGTGATACACAAATCTTGCAGTACAATTACAGTTGTGAGGGGGTTTTGAACTTTGTGTGGTCCGATTACCTTACATCGTCCCATGAAATAAACTGGATTTCAGTCATAATGTAATTTTATCCAGTCTTCACAAAAATCTCATCACATTTTTTTGAACTTTTTCCAAGCGCTGATCTGAAGTAGAAGAGAAATATGTACAAGAGGATGATGAAGCTACACGGGCATTACTAACTGACTGCTACAGCTCCTGGAACAGGTTCTCAGCTAACAGAGCTACAGGATAATTGGATTGCAGCTAATGTACATCTCTTGATTGACACCAGCTGAGAAGCTAGTCCCATCTTCTAAATTCAGACACTTTTTCAAAGGACTGTGATATCTATAATGTTTTTCCTGTCGGAGACATAATAAGCAAATAGAATGAGCTTTAACAGTGAGCTTCTGCATTTTTCTGAATTTAAGTTTACTCCAACTGTAATACCAGTTTTTACGTGACAACTAGGCTGCAGATCGAAAGGCTGAATGTGTCGAGGGAATTTGGTGTTTTACATTTAGAGGGAACATTTAATGAATTATGCTGACCCCAGATAACCCCTATTTCATTTGTATATAATGCTCAGGGCTAAGGATTGTCTTCCTGATCCTTCTCAGATGTTAGGCAGAACAATTCAGAAGTGGTCACATTACAGCTCCCATCTCTACTTCAGACTCAACCCTGCAAAAGCTGAAGGCCTTAACAGCCACTGAGGACATAAAATGGCTTTAATACAACAATAATTTTAAATTTATCAAAGGCATAAAGTTTAGAGTGAAATAAAATGCTTAACTTTTTTCTTCCATGTGGCTAGTAGGCAAAGTATATTAGGTAAACATAACCTTTTAGCAATGTAAAATTTAGTGCCTATATTTAGAACTATATTCACTCTGAAAATATTTCTTTTCATACAGATTTCTGAAGTGTTATGTGAAGACTGCATTTGGCCTCTTCTTGCTATCCCACCCAGAGGTAGAGGTCTGCAGAACAGTGACATGTCCAAACACTGTCAGCCCGAGTCCTGGATAGGAAAAATTTTCTGGTTTGTTGTAGATTTTTTTCTCATATGAACAGACAATAAAAGAAACAAATAACTGGTGATTGCGGACTGTTTTGGTCCATACTTGAAGAGCTCTCATTGGGACTGCTGGCAAAACTCTCCTTGTCAAAAGTGGAAGTAGATCTGGGCCTGGAATGGTGTCTTTGCACAGGATTTCCTGCTAAATGTGATTCTGTGTAGATCACTTAACAGTTCCAGCAGATACAGGAATTTTAAGAAGACAACTCAAGTTGGAATAGGAAAGGAACATTTTTAGAGTATCAGTGATGATGTATTTCCAGTGAAATTCCCTCTTTATTAGACCCAGAAGCACTTGTTTTGCCAGGGTACAGAGCATAGGATAGAACCAACAGGAGTTCCCTTGGCCCTACAGAGTCCAGTTATTATACAGTGCAGTAGAAGGAAAAAAAAAAAAAAAGCAGCAGAATAGAAATAGACAAAACATTCTGAAAATTCAGAGTTACTTTCTTCCCCAGGGGCTTTTCATGTTTTTGCACATTAAACAAACACAGGCCTGATGTGTTGGAACTGAGCTTTTGGCACCAGTATCATTGGAGGGTGTAAAACAACACTGCCAAAGCCAGCAGAGTTGGGTGCCTTCATTACAGTAAAGTTCTCCTATGTGCTAAATGGCAGACAGCTACTCTTCAGTCTCATCAATGGTGCATGAAAGAACCTGATGGAAGATGCAGGTCTTTAGGTTTCTCTTCTTTGTTACTGATATGGATCTAGCTGCCTTTCAAGGCAGGAATTTGTGATATCCATAAAACGATTTGTACTAGGGCAAGGAATTTTTTTGATGTGAGGAAACTGGTTGCAAAAGATCTGCCTGGTCTGCTCCTGAAATCTTCCATCTGGATTAGGCTTACCCAAGTGTAGATGAACCTTTGTCAGGAAAGTTTCAGTGCTGACAAGGCTTCTACAGCAGGAAACTTTAGTATTCATTGCATGGCATGTTATTGGATTTAACTCATTAATTGTTCCTGGTGGGTACTTCATTCAATTAAAGATGTGGGTACAGAGGAGAGAGGTGAACTTGACCTGGGTGTGTAGCTCGGTTGGGAGAGCATCAGACTCCTAATCTGAGGGTCAAGGGTTCAAGTCCCTGTCCAGGTATGAAGCTTGCAAGAGTTGGGATGATGGTTGGACTTGATGATATGAAAGGTCCCTTCCAACCTTGATGACTATGACTATTTCTAAACTTAGATATATAGAAGTCACAGAGTCACAGAATATCAGGGATTGGAAGGGACCATCTACTCCAATCCCCCTGCTGGAGCAGGAACACATAGTCCCTGTCTTTGTATATCTCATTCATTCAAAAATCAGTTTTGCAAGTATGAAATGGTATTCATAATCTTGTTAATTTTCATCTGTAAAGATTCCTGGTGAGTATTAAAGACTAGGCTCACTGAGCCTGTGAGCGCAGCCTACAGTGGCTTGGAATATAACTCTGTTTCATGGTTACATTTAAAACACCTGCATTCCGTCAAAGATGCAAAGTAGATTAAGATATTCTATTAGCTCTCTCTTGAGTGTTCAACAAATTAATACACACTGACAACGTGATCTCCAAATTGCATAAACAGTGCGTGAGATTGATCTGCTACTTTGCTCTCTTTCCCTAAGCACTGCCTCTTTGTGGAAAAATGATGCAACGTAATCCCGAGGTCTCAGAAGGATCTGCACTGAAACTCTGAGATCCACCTCAAAATCTCAAGCAAAACTGGTACTGCATTTCGTGCAATAGGCACGTAAGGAAATGTTCAACAGGATCTGAAAGGGTTTTGTTATCCTGTTTTGGGGGATAAGTCAATGATAGCTGCATTTTAACAGCACACCCTTATTCAGGCAAAGTCCTGCTCAGTTGAATATATCAATTATCAATATAATTACCAATTACATTATCAAGAATACGAGGACCACTGAGTTCTAAAGAAACAATTAAACAATATGGTGTTGGTCTGCCCAGAAAGGAACTGTTTGACTATGTTTTCAAATGACTGAAATTTGCAGAGCCTTTTCTGCTGCCATGCTCAAGAAGTCAGTACAAGACTGTACATACACAGCTATGTAGCCTGTAATTGTGCAAGCCACTAGCTGTTCTGCCACAATTCCCCATGTGGATGCTTAAATGCATGATATCTTCTTCCACTCCATTCACAAGGAGCTGTTCTTAAGACTTTGGCAATTTTTAAACAATAACCAAATTATGGAACCAGATGCACTCTTCTGACAACAGGTTTTTTTCCCTTGGCTGGAGCAGCAAACCCAAATGCAGTTCAGTTCTTCAGCCTTCATCAACAGCAGCTCAGATCATCATTATTTATCACAAACCAGCCTTTACTGGTAATTTCAATGTATGCAGCAGGCTCTGAAGGAGGATGGTGGAAGTGCAGCCATGTACTCCTTTATGTCACTGCTGGAGTAGGGGGCACAGTCTTCAGCAAAAGAAAAAGGCAGATACCCAGGGACACTAAGCCCTTAAACTACCTGAGTGAGCACTGCCAGAGGCCATCTGAGAGCACCCTGAGGGCTTGCCACCCCCCTATTAAGAATGTACCACCACTTTTCATCTTGCCACAGGCTGATTTCCCCATATAAACAAGCCTCTGGCTACCCTTTAGAGTCTGCTTGCTACAAAGGTACTTGTTAGTCAACTTCAAAACTGTGAAGAGCAAGAATTTGCATCAAAGATGGCCCTGTTATTTACGGAGACTGCTTCTGGACCCTGACCTGACTAAAAAGTTAAACAGAAAATCTTGCTGACATCTGGGAAACAAAATTTTTTTGGGTCAAGCTGATTTGTGTTCACTGCAACCTACTTAAGATATATTTAATTAGTCTGTACTTCAGGGCTACTGTCAATCAATTTCCTCTGAAGATTGGCCACAGATGGAGCTGCAGTGCTAGGGGAGGTAGTGTATGTTGCTAGCCCTATTGGGGAAGATCAAGTATTTAGTGTGCCTTTCTCATACTTTCAGGGTTAAATCTGCTACCAGACTCAGTAGTAACAAACTGGTGATATTATAACATATATTTCAGGGCAGAATTTTACTTCAGGAAATTAGTTGGCAATATCTTTCCTCCTATGGAGGTGTAGCCCATGGACCCGTGATATCCTGGGAAGGTTTGGGAACAACCCCTAAGAAATTCTTGCTTCATCCAAAATATTGAGAGTGTCCTTCATCTCATACCCCTTTTAAGGTTTAGAATATCTTATAACAATTGTAAGGCTTTCATTCAAAGGTCTTAGGGTACTACAGGACTGCCTGTAGTTGTAAGACACTGAATTTCATCACATGAAGCTGATCCCTACTTTCCTAAATGAATACGAGCTCCAAAAAGAACCTGGGAAACATTTAATCCTTCCCAAACTAAAAGGAGCTTAAGTCTTAGGTTTAGGGTATGTCAGACAAAACAATGCATGTAATTTCATTTACTGTGGCAAATGGACAGCTGATGTTTTTCTTTACCAAGTCTTCACTCCTAAAAGATCTCAAAGAAGCAGCCTGTGTTACAAAGAGAAAAGAAAAATTATGATCCCAATGTTGTCTCTTGCTTCCAAATGATGATGTGCGAGGCACATACATAACTGCTTGGCAAGGATCCATTTGTCAAAATAAAAGAAGCCAACTGCGTGAGGGGAAGAGACGATACATCTTGACAAACTTGTACATGCTAGCAAAAATGTAAACAAAAAGTTGCTGTGACTGATGTATTCATGTAACATTGCCAGAGCACTGGCTTCAAAAATTAACAACTGTTGATGCTTTTGCAACTAGTCAAAAGAGCAAGTGTCATGATTTCTGCTATGTTTGACATTTTCTGCAGTTCCTACTCAATTTTAATCTCCGTGTAATACCCAATGCTCAGCTTTCTACAAGAAAGACAGAATAAGTAAGATTCCCACAAATGGGATAATACATTTGAAGACAGCTGACCTAAGAAAAGAGATAGCAGAGATGAAAATTTCTTGACATTTTTATGAACTCATCATTTTTGCCATTTAATATATAAAAAGAAAAACCTATTTCCACTGATTGATTACTTTAATGAATAAATGTACTCAACGATTTGGTGGCTTGAGTGGATTAAATTTACCTTGCTAGCAGGAACTGGCCTTAAATGAAAGTGTTTTGAGGGTTTATTCATTTCTCCCACACCAAAAAAAAAAAAAAAAAGATAGAAAATCAGTCTGAATTTCAAACCACTTTGATCTCTGTGTATATTTTATAAATGATAGTCTGAACCTCTGAGAGCTCCTGTGGAGTAAAACCCAATTACAGTCCCCCATACTTTGGGCTCAAATGATTGTTAACCAGATGTTTCACAATGTCACTGATGTGTTGAACAGCACCCAGCAGCTTATAATCATAATTACCTTCTTTTGCATTATATTTCCTGTAATTAATTCAAGTGCTCCTCATCACATAAGCCTCATTCCTCACATCCACAAATTTTTTTCCAAAATGCAGCATCAAATAAACAGCTGATAAAAAAAAAAAGGCTGCATTGCCAAGTACAGTTTTGGATGGTCTCACAGGAAGTCAAGGATCATTGCAGGGAGCAACAGGAAAAAGCAGAATAGATCATTACAGAAACCTAAATTAAGAAAGAAAAAAGCAAACAAAATAATCTATTTCCAGCCCTATTTGCTTCTGGTAGATCCATAACCAAACTCATGAGTTATGGTGCATCACAACCCAAAGTTCTTAAACTCATAAGCTAGCTGTGCAATTCTTCCTGAATCCCTGGGTGAAACATCATGTGTCTCAGTAGCAGAGCATCAGGTGACAACTCCATGCTAATGCAGATGTTCCTTTGGGTGATGTATGTGCTAATGTCAAACAAGCTCACTTGCCAAAAGCTAAACTTAAATCTCTTCCTACACAGGCAGCCTCTCACAGACTGAGCTTGTGTTGGCCTGGATCTGTAACATATATGCCAAACATATTTTAGCTTTAGGAAAATAGATTTAATGGAGAAGAATTTATTTTAAAAGTTATACAATGTACTATTTTGATTACAATATATATTTTTAATATATTTGCTTACTTTGTAGATTTATATCTCCAGCAATTACAACTTGAAAGTAATACAAACAAGTGAAGGAATGTAACATTTTCATTTTCATCAGCAATACCTGCTTCAAGGAGCTTTGCTGCAGATGATCCTTGTGATTGCATGAATACAGAAGAGAATTCAAACTATGGTAAATCCTTGCTCCATATTTTCATTTGCTTGGTTGCATCCTGATGTTTGCTCCCATTGTTCTCATGCAACTTGTGCCAAATCATGCTCACAAGAGAAAGGGTTTGTAAGCTGTGCTTTGAGAATGGATAACACTCAGTAAAGGACCCTCTTGCTGTTCATATCTGTACAGATACACCTGTCTATTCACTGTATCAAGGCTCTATTACTTTTTTCTTATTTTTCTGTTCTGCAACATTTCCTAGTCATATTGAGTGGCTCCTCAATGACTCGAAAAAGATCAAAAGAAAAATGTGCTTGTGTGTAGTATTTGGTCATACCCATCCTATTGGAAAAATGTACATATAACATAGGAAGTGTCAGCAATTGAAGCCTAACTCTTCCTTTTCTGTTACACATTGTTAATAATACAGTGTCCATGTGAGATTTTAACACTCTTCAGTATAAATCTGTCTGGAACATAAAACACCACTATATTTGGATCATTTAAATTTCCAAGTCCCTGTTTGCTTATTCAAACTGAGATTTGCCCAGTGTTCTTCTCAAGAGCTGCAACTATTTTACTAGTAGAATCAGTGAATAAGGCAATTGAAGCTACAGGATCATCTGCTTCTCCATAATCCTCAACTGGTAGAGAACCACAAGCAGTAGCAGCTTACTCTAGAAAAAAGCCTAAAAATAAATCAAATTTTCCACCACTTGTTGTCTAGAGAGGTGCTGAGAAAGTTTTGATTCACTGGCAACAAAAACTCTCTTGCTTCTGGAGCAAGTGCTCTTGCCATGCAATACATAAAGCAAATTCCCTAAAATCCTCATTGTAAAGTTGTTTTGTTTGTGCTAATAACTACAATAGCTTAAGTCTGACTGTGGACTAGCCATGTCCTTAAAATCCAGAGACTGATATTTAAAATGAGAAGAGGTACGCCAGTTCAGGAATGTACACACCACAGCATGAATCCTAGGCACATCCGATTGTATTTCAACACTAAGGAAACAGTTTTGTTTGAGAAAAAAAAGCAGTCACTGACCACTGATGGTATTACTAGGAACAAAAAAAAACCAAAACAACACACCAGTCCACTGTTGGAAAGACTATTTTTAAATTGTGGTTTACTCTGAGAGCCCTGTGAGACTCACCTATGACATTAGCATAATCTGATAGTGATGTGACATCTCATTTCAAATCCAAGCTTTCCTGAAGGACATCAGGGGAGGTTAAAGCTGACAGCACTTCTGTTACACTGGCAGAGCTGTGGGTCAAGCAAGCACCTTTCCAGTTTACAGGAGGGCCAAATTTGACCTTGTGTTGCGACAGCTCCCAAAATACAGCATTGAAATATTCAAATGATGCACATGCTGCCATTGCAACAAGGTCTCCACGTTAAAGGCAATGTTGAGGGCATCTTTCATCCTGGGGCAAACACAGAGCACTGGAAAGATGTTCTGCTACAAAAATCTTGCGACAAGCTGCCATCATCTCCTGCAGGGCAAATCCAGGAGTCTGCTGTTGAAGACAAGCCATCAGAGCCTGCCTCAGGTGCTGACAGTGCTTCTTTAACACATCCACTTCTCTAACACAAGCCTTATTCTCAACAACAGCTGCTACTGATCGAGCTGTTACCGATCGGGCATCTTCTCCTTGTCGGCTAAAAGGCAAAAGCAAATCTGTTGGAAACAACACGACCTAGCATCCTGTGGGCAGAGGGCTGGATCAGCTTCCAGTCGGCTGATGGCATACTCATACCCAGTACAGCCAAATGTGCTTTTATATCAGCCTGAGGAAGACCAATTGGTCTTTTGGAGGCAGAAGAGAAGGCTGCGTGGCGATGAGCTGGCAAGGCTTTTTTCCAGCCACCTGACCTGCCTGCCATCTAGTGTATGTCGAGGATATATTTCCAGCTCCGCACAGCGATAGCTGGAGAACAAAGAACAGAATTAGTCTGGACTAACGTGGCATGTTACTGATAGTGTGCACTGTGCTTAGCTTTTTCATCCCAGGGCCCTGCATTATGTAAATGGGACATATCGCCCAAAAATGGCTTGCCTATAGCAATTTGGTTGCATGAGTCATGTTCTTTCTCAAAAACACAGCAGCCAAAACCCAGCGTTTACTCAGCTGTAAAAGAAGCAGCAGTTAACAACAAATAAATGTACCCCTATTTACACATGATAAGCTAGGTGCAGCATTCCAGGAACACTACTTTCAAAATTACTTAGCTGCCTCTTTGGAACACAACTGTTTGTGCCCAGTACGTATAAACACTGAATAAACCAGTGGTCCTTCACCACATCAAACTAGAGCCTTCAGCTTAGCACATCAGACATCAACTTCTTCCCTTCTGTGCCAAACAATCAGAAATTCTCCATAATCCACCATTTCCATACACCCATCAGTTTTGATTGTTTTTTATAAATGAAAGCTTCTCACTTGAAGGAAAATAATAATAAAGGATAATAAATTTGACCTAAGAAGCAAGGATGGACCTGAGAGGAGAATATGTCTCTAAAGATCTCAGTAAATTTTCCATGTAGGTGTGTATTTTCTTGTCCCAGGGAAATCAAATTTGTGAAGGAACAACAAGATATTTTTTATGGCTATATGTGTACACATGAATTCATACACACTGTTTGTTGATTGGTCTTCAAACCTATTGAAAATAGTCATGATTATTTTGGAATTATCACACCCAGACTCACATCCACGTTCAACAGTTGTTTAATCTCAAAACCAAGTTATGAAACTTTTGAGATCCAAGTGCTGGTGCTCATAGCACAAAAAGTGCAGGGTGCTCTGTGCTATGAATGAGCGAACCATCTCTGCAAACATATTAGCAACAGACACTGCAATGTGGAGCTAATTGCCACCTACCTGGGTTAATCAACTTTTATGCAGCAGTGCAGTAATGCAGCCACCCTGCCTGTGGATGCAGCAATGCTTTGCAACTAAGACTGCAACACCTGGGCAGTGCCATGACCTGCAGTTATCTTCCATGAAACAGAAGACAAAAACAATTGAGTCAGTTTAGTAATGATGATGAATCCTGTTGTCACTCCAACTGCAATGCACAAGAACATACAAATATTTCACTAAATTAAGACATACATGTGCATGAGATTGGTATCCTCAGGAACTGGCAAGGCTACCTTGTCCTGGCAGTATCATAGCAACTTTCCCTTCCCCATTTCCTTCAGTATGGACTTAGGCTGAAAACAGCTGCTGGGACAGTAACATCTCAGAGTCATTGCCTGCAGAAAGGCTTCTAACCAGAAGTCCGTTTGTCAGTATTACCTTGTGGGAATGACACAAAAAGACAAAACTATGATGTCTCTTAGGTTTAAGATATTGCTTTTGAGTTAAATTGTTTTCTATCTGACACACAGAGGAATGGTTAAACTTTAACACAGACCAGGGGCTTGTGTTTCTGTTGTACAGCACAGGGTTGAGCAGAAGTAAAAGGAGGCTGGAGCAGAAGAGAGGCGGCTGTTAACGAGAATAATTCTTTTATGTGTTCAATTTGACCTGTGAACTTGAAAAAGAAAAAAAAAAACAAAGACAATTTCATCTTTGCTTCATTCAGCCACCACAGGGACCAGGAACAAGTCTGGGTCTTTTAGTTTGACTGCACACATGCCCCTCATTTCACCACATAGAGTAACAGCAGTCAGGTCTCCATCTCTTGTTTTCTCTGAAGCTAAAGGAATAGCTCTGCTCACACAGGCTGTCAATCAGGCAGTATAAGAGCTATCAGCTACAAACATTTAACCAGTTTTTTACATGCATTTAAAAATTATGAAACCTTCCTGCAGCACTCTGCAATTAAATCTGTGCTTAGGGGATTTTTAGGTCCTGCTGGTCCTATCAGTGGGAAATAATGTGGTTTATTGGTATTTTTTGTTTCAACTCTGTGAAAAGTGTCCACTGGGAAACCTGCCTTCACACCTTCCCCAGGGGCACCTGCTAATAAATATGTGTTAAGGCCAGTGTAGTTGATTTATCATGCAAAGTAGGATCACAAAATGCAAAAAGTGAAGAAAGACCTTTTTGTTTCTAGTTTGGGTGGGTGGAGGGGGAGGGAGGAGGTGCAAGAGGGCATCTCCTTACATCAGGATTGTGGCTGGGGAAGGAGAGGTGCAGGATCTCTCCATGTCAGGATGACAGTTATAGCTACGGAATTTAAGAAGTTAGAAGGAAAAGTGTATTCAGATTGTAAATGCAGTGAGTCCAAGACATGGGACAGAAAACATTCTCCATTTGTATAAAATACAGAGTTGTATGTAAATATTCAACAATAACTTCTACAGTAATGAATAAGAAATAAACTGCATACTTGATGTATGATAAAACCATTATTTTGCCCAGATGAGGCAGATGACACTTGATTTATAGCGTCTTGCAAAAGCTTCAGACAATTAAGGAGAAAACTGTTCTGAGACTTATTACAAACTGACAAAATTCTGGTACAGCTAACAGCAATATGATTCACACAAGGATTGTCTGGCATGTAAAGCCCATTTTAACAGATACCAATGTGATATACATAAAGCTGTCAGGCTTCCTCTAAAGGACAGTCATCCACTTCATGTTTCAAGTGCCAAATTAATTATATTTGACATTTAATTTATAACCTAAGGTATTTTAGGTTTGGAACTTGACTATGATAACAGCAGATTAGAGTGGCACTCCATTTGACAGAATCGATTTTTCAAGTTATTTTCTTTGTGTGTGAGGGCCTTGATTTCAGATTTCCATGTTATCCAGCTTGTGTACAGGACACTGATAGCTCTAAGCAAAGAAGGCTTCTTTTGCCTCCTCCCCCAGCCGCTCCGTGGTGAATTATTTTTGCACTTTGAAGCGAGTGTCCTCTGAAGTCTTAATCACAAAGCTCCACCTAACGGAGTGATGGGAGAACTGTGTGCAGAGAGAAGGCAGAGGGACACTGCTTGGCACTGCTAACAAGGGAAAAACTGATACACGATCCTAAGCAGTTAATCACCACCATGTAATTCATAAAGCCTGCACTTGTAAGGACTTTAAAATTTGAAGCTGGAGGAAAGAAGGAAGAAAACAAAAAAAGCTTTACCTTTCCATCTGAGTAAAATTGTAACCTTTTTATTATTACTAACAGAACTTTCAATCCACCTACACTAATCTTTCACATTCTGGGTTCTATTAATGTATGTATTTACTGACAGAGGGTTCTATGAATCATTTAGCTTTAAAAAAAATTGGAAGAACATTTCTTTCAATTTACCCACTGAAAACAAAGGCCTTCTGTAGAGTTTTGAATCATTTATTGATACTGCTCTGGATCACATCTGGAACACTAACATTTCAATCTACTGTCGTGGAAGAGGAGCTGAAAAATTAAAAAAAAAAATTGCAAAGAGCAATGCTAATTTTGAGGGAGAGTAATTTGTTTTGTTTCTATGAAGTGTTTTGCAGATGTTAATATAAAAGATCAAATTACTGCAAAAGCTTAAATTCCCCTCATAATTTCTGAATTGCTCCCCACTCAGAAGGGGCCACTTTTAGACTTTTTCTGCAACAGAAGGTACAGATCTAAATGTCACTTTGGGCGAAAGCAGAGCATTTCACTGAAGAACCAAGACATTTGCCAGGATCATCTTATTTAAGATGGCTAAGGCAGTGATTGCCCTGAGTGTGTATTTTGAAATTCTTAGTAGCAGAACCAAACAGGCTTGTTGGTTTCTTTAAAAAACGTTAGCTTGGTATTTAAAATTCTTCTGTCAGGAATGGCACTGGGATGATTTGCACCAATAGACCTGCTAAACTAAAACCCTTTTAATTTCTGTTATCATCAGACATGGAGGTATGACATCCACAGCAGAGTACCTTTTATTAAAGAGGGGATTAAATTCTCTTTAACTCAGTTCAAGCCCTGATGTGCACTTACATCATGCTGTTTCACGCCCGGCTCACGTTTTGTGGGGTTCTAGTTCTTAACTTTACTACTGTCATTAACCATGGCTTGTTCTTTTTCTTTTATTCCTGTTCTTTTGATGCCCTGTAATGGCTCTGTTCTGCTTTAATCATCCTTTCTTCATTTCACAAAATTTATGCTAATGTCACTCTCTGAAAACGGGATAAAGGGAAGCCACCGGCTTTCCTCTTTTTGTTTCTCCTCCTTCGGTGAGGAAGCCATCAGCACCTCTCCCTCCTTTCCGGGAAGCGAAGTTATTTCCCTTGGGAGGGGTTAACGAACCGCCTGTGACCGGGGAGCGCCTCGCCCCGGGACGCGGCAAGGTCGATCGGGGAGGGCCCGTACGGCGGCGAGGAGGTCGTTCCAAGTCAACGCTCGTTCCCTCCTCCCTCCCTTGCTGGGGTAGGACTTTCTAATGGGATCCATGGTGGCAGGACTAGGAGCAATGGATGCAAATTGGAAGAGGGGAGATTTAGGNAGGACTAGGAGCAATGGTTGCAAATAGGAAGAGGGGAGATTTAGGGTGGATATAAGAAAAGTTCTTTACTGTGAGGGTGGTGAGACACTGGAACAAGTTGCCCAGAGAGGTCGTGGATGCCCCCACAATACCTGGCGGTGTTTAAGGCCAGGCTTGATGAGGCACTGAGCAACCTGGTCTAGTGGGAGGTGTCCCTGCCTATGGCAGGGACGTTGGAACTAGATGATCTTAAAGATGACCTTAAAGGTCCCTTCCAGCCCAAACAATTCTATCTATTAATTCTATAATGTATCCGCAAAACCCACAGCCCACACGTCGACCGCGGTTGTTAAACCTCCCGGGGGGGCGGCCCCTCGGAGCTCGCCCCGCCCCGCGACTGAGGCCTCACC